>JAXQQM020064582.1:0-60202 GCA_034641835.2 Pinus albicaulis | reverse complement strand
TTAAGTCACAAGGATGCGGAAATGAAACTTATGATGTTTTGAAGCAGAAAGAAATTAATAAAAACCAAACTACATGCAAATGCAGTTATTGTCTTTTGATGAAAAGCAACTTCTACACGGGTTCTACGAGATTAAAAATTGTATTTTTTCTTTTCAGATAGCAAACTCACACCCACAAAAACTATGAAAATGACTAAATGTTTTAAATGCACCTGATGCAAATCACTACAAGCATGCAAATCCTAAGATGAAAAATCTCCTAAAGCAGAGTGAAATTTCCCAAAAGTCCTTCAGTTTTATCTCTCTTTTGGTTGTCCAGAAAGCTAGTTCCCAAAATCAAGAACTCTTAATATGAAGACACCAAAAACGCTTAATCAACAGGAGAAAGAAATCAATAACAACTCCTTTCGAAAATCAAGCCAAAATCCAAAGGCAAGAAACTTCAACAAAGCTTCAAAAGATACAAAGAAACAAAAAAAAAATGCAAAAACAAAAGCAAACAACAAAGCAAAATGTTTTTTGAGCTTTTGAATTTTATAAAAGAGTTCGAAAAGACCAAGTGAAACTATAAAATTCCAAGCCAAACAACACTGAATTCCAAGCAAATACTTCCAAAAATGCTCCAAATCTTATAAGGCTAACTAGTAGCAAGATCAATACGAGCAAAAGAAGACAAGAAAACTCAGGCACTCAGCCTAAAAGAATAGTGCAACCTTGCCGCAAACAGAAACTCCAAAGAACCAAGAAAGACTCTTCAAAAGTTGCAACAAGACCTAGCCAACTGAACTCAAGAAAACCAACCAAGAAATGGGAAAAAATCGTAGTGCAAAGAAAAACACAAAGATAGGAAAGAGTAAATGAGCAGGAGCTCTCTATTCTAATGAAGCAGAACAGCCAAGAATGCCCAGAAAGCGATCTTGGTACTCAAACCAGAAGTGCCAGCACAAGAAACAACACTTTGCCAAAAAGACTAGTTTTCAATCAAACGAAAGAGAGAAAAGACCAAAGACCACTTTCTTCACAATCCAGAGGGTACAAATACACTTCAGGAACAGGTCTCCATAGACAGAAAGGACTAAAAAGCCAAAGAATCCAAAATTTCAAAATCTGCCTAGGTATACGCTACTTCACAGTTTAGCAACAAGCGTGCATACGCGACTGTGCTAAAGGAAACACGCGTATACGCGAGTCCCTTTAGACAAACTTGCATGTATACACGACTCTGTGCAGAAAAAAGTGCGTATATAAAGGCAAATAGTGAAAAAAAAAAAGGATCAAGCCTGGATAAGAAACTAGGACTTCAATCTGACTGAGAAAGAGTAAAATGGACTGCAAATGAAAGTTAAAATTGTTGGAAACCTATCAAATAGCTGAAACCACCCAACAGGGGAATCACAAGAATGCGATCCCCAGCGGAGTCGCCAGGTTTGTTTCGGGGAAAATCACCATAGAGGTTTGTTGGGTTTAAACCTCCACAGAGCAGGGGCATGCTACTTAAGAAGGACTCACACAACCATACATGTTCATGAAAAACTAAATAGAGTAGATCGAGGAAGTTACCCGTAGGTCCTACGGTTGAAGCAGATCCTGTGGGGTCCAAACCCCCAGCAAACCTTCTTCCCTCTTAACCTGAAAGACAAGAAGAAACAAGCACGAAGAACTGGTTGTACAGCATATATCTACTCTAAATGTTAGTGAAATGTATATGAAACATTAGATAAATCATAATGAATGCTTAAATAACAATATTCTCATATATGTAAGCAGACACTAACACGTATATTTCGGGAACAAGATGGTACTTTTGTATTATAAATAGCATGTACAGAAATAACAAGTGGAGAGATCACCTGAATCCTTCCACGATCTTCGAGCAGACCGTCGTCCGGATCCGTCCCACCCTTGCCTCGCTAAGATTCCTTCCGAACTGGTGCAAACGAGATGACATATAAAGGAATGAGCATCTCCAAGAAACAAAGGTTTCTTGAAATGAACTGGGAAGTGCAGGAGGCACGAGAATTCAGACTTGGATAGGGAATACCAACAGAGTATAATATCAATAATTCTCTCTCTCTCTTAGGCCATGCACATGAGGGGCTTTTATACTCCCTCAAAGTAGTTTCAACAGTTGGAAACAGTTGGCCACGTGCTGGGGTGGTTGAACTACCTGAGTAACCATCAACCCAGCCCGAAAATAGGGAATTTTTATATATTTTTTCATGATTTTAATGGCATACGCGGAAAAGTGCATGTGGACTCGCGTATACATGCGGAAAAGTCTGGGCATAATCGCGTATGGGGATTTTTACACTGTTTTTTAGTGAATTTGTCCAAGTCTGTAGGAATGGGTGCCCAAAGCCATAAAAGCAATCATGAATCATATGAAGGTGAGAAATGATGCTATAACAATGATTCATGGATATGCTATGGTGTTTTAAAGGTGGAGAAAACAAGTGTTTGTTATGGTGAAAGTTAAACCCTATATTCATTTCAAAATTCGCTCCATAGGGTTTGAGAAGTGATGTTGGTCATTTGAAATTGGTGTCAAAACCTGCATTTATAAAAACACTCTTATGCCATTGTTGTGTATGCTTTTATCACTGCTGTCATTATATCATTTCCCTCACTGCTGAGATCACTGTTATTATACCACAGTCCCATTTTTATGCCACTGTTTCACATCCTTCATTTCCCTTGTTCCCATGTGGTAAAACCCTAAATCTATCACCTATTATCCCTTCCCTCCATTGACAAAATTTTGATTGCCACAATATTCAAAGATTATGCCTTAGATTTCATTTACATTTTGTCATTTCACCTATTCCCATTCCCAAAAATCCTCACTATCACTATTTTTCCATATCACTTGAAAATTGACCATATCCCTAAACCCCTCAAACAGTGGCTGTCCCCACACTTGACAGTACTTTATCACTGTAGTTTTTCCCATAGCACTGTATTACATATGTGACACATTTGGCATACAATGAACTCTTGTTTTCATCATTACCATATCAGCATATATTTGTCATACTTTTAGCATCATGTCAGAGACGGATTAATTTTATGAGCAGGGGTATGACAGTGATTCCATAGCAGAGGCTAATGTACCAAGGAGGTCTCACAAAAGTGGCAAAATTGGTAGGCATGTCAGGGAGGAACCTACTTCTTTGGTTCAATTGCAGGCTTGCCCGCTTGCAATGGATTGTTTTCAGCATCAGTCATGTTCCCAATACTGTGAGATGATTTCCCAAACTCAGCATCATCATGAGCTAGCTCACCTATTTGTTCTACATTTACACGATGGCCGTGTAAACCTTGCCGGAGTAAACTTCATTCTGTCACCAGAGACCATTGCTCATGCCATCGGGATACCAAACATAGGAGAGGAATGGAACAAATGACAGCAGCTAGAGAAATCCTATTATGAGTCCTATATCAGACCTGGATATATGAGGCAGCTAAGCAGGGTATTTCCATTCCAATTTCTGAGAGATGAGTATGCACCATTGATGAGATTGATCATTCGATATTTCAGTTGTGAGGGCAGATTCTCGCGCCTCTATGCGTACCATATCCGTTTGTTGATGCATTTCACGAGGGTACGTATGATGAGCATTCCATACTTCATGTACCGCAACATAGAGCGGATGACATTTCTTGTACAGAAGAAGACCCCAGCACAGCAGCATAACAGCATATATCATTACGCGCAGATCAAAATCATGGTGGTACATCAGCTCACACAGCAGGGCATCGCATGGGATGAGTTCATCTCCCGTGACTTCTTTGCAGCGCCACAGCCACCTCCCGAGGTAGTTCATGATGAGGGAGAGCCTTCACACCAGCTTGATATTCCTGAGACTGAGAATATCAGTGCTCCAGTGTATGTGACATATCAGCGAGGCCACAGAGCCTTATTTGCAGCTACACGACGAGTACTATCTCCACCCGGGGTGGAAGGGGTCTCGTTGACTTCATCAGCAGCGCGAGTACTATCTCCACCCGGGGTGGAAGGGGTCTCGCCTTCTTCATCAGCACAGGTACAGGTTCAGGACAGAGGCAAGAGGCCTATGCACGATGAGGGCCCTTCAGGAGGCCGAGACACTGATTTTACACTCATCGATGTTGATGCGAGCTCTCCTAGCTCGAAACTGAAAGAGATCATCCAGGAGAAAAAGGCTGAGATTGACACGCTGAATGTGAAATTTCAGAGAGCTCAGTGGGTGATAAAATACCTGGAGCAGAGTAACAAACAGCTGGAGGATCAGCACACACTTGTAGAGCTGCGGCGAATCCGTGAAGATCGACAATTGGCCCGGAAGAGACCAGGTGACATGACACCGGCTGATCGAGATACTTGCCTCACGCATGTTAAAATTCATCTGGAGAAGTTTTTGGCAAAGGCCAATAGAGACAAATACATGCTCCATCATATGAAAGGTCATTATTGGGCCCGCATGCACGTCTGCAAAGCAAAAATGAAGATTCTGAAGAGAAGGTTGAGCAGAGCACTGAAACGGCGAAAGAGGCCTGATCCACTCCGGATTTTGGCCGAGGCTTCATTGGCTGAGCATGAGGCATGATGGGGAATCTTCGCTCCGAATTTCAGCAAATTTGGAGAATTTTTTTTCATTTTTGAAAATTTTGGTCTCAAAACAGGTTTTTCCGCCCAACGCGTAGCGCGTCACGACGCGCGCTTATGATTGGGACACTTTCTGGAGGAAAAATTTGTATTTTTTGATTTTTCATGGTAAGTTATGCATGCTCAGAAATGGCTGAAGCATTTCATCAAGTTCTGGATGATCAAAAGGGCCAAAAACACCATGAAAATCACCTTTCTGCCACCTTTTGCACCAGCAGGAAGTACTTTTGGGAGAATGAAGTTTTGGAGGGGAAAATGAGCTCCAAATTGAAACATTCCACTTGGGTTGGATATCAGACATCCAGGGCTTTCCAACAAGCTATCATGAGCTTGATTTGGACTTCAGGAAGTGCTCCAAAAGCAGGTCCAAATTTGTGTGGCGCATAGAGCTTTGGCGCGCGGCGCATAGAGGAAATTAACCTATTTTTCACCTTCCAGCTCATAAATTCGGCCAGTTTGGACTAGTTTCACCTCTTGATGTAATTTTTAACCTAGCTTGATGTAATTTGATAAAAATGATGTAATTTTGGCATGTATTTACTTGTTCTAGATGATTCATTCACAAAAAAGTGAAAATCAAGTGAATGAATCAGTTTCCTTCCTTTTAGAGGCAAGTTGTTTGGCTGCCTAGATTTTAGCTCCTTGTTTAGAATTGGTTCAAAATGCTCCTAGAAGCATGAGCTCGACCCCTAGAGGCATGGGAAGGGGTTAGAATTGTCTATTTATTGTATTTTCTGAGACACTTTCAGGGTTGGACTCTTGGGAAAAGTTTGGCACACTATTGTACATATTTTCTGCATTTTGGCTAAGGAAAGATCAGAGGTTTTGCAGCACCTGTTGGGATTCTTGTGGCTTTCAGTTTTGATGGTGTGTTTCTCTCAGTTATTTGTAAGTTCTTTAATGTTTAATGTATGCCATTCCCTTCTTTTGCTTCTGAAACTAAATGAATGAGTAAATGAGGTAGAATCCATTGATTCCAGTGCTCTGCCTTTAAATTTGTTTAGTTTTATATGTTTTCGCCAGTTTGGAGAGGATCCTTGTTCTCCCTTGCCCTCTTCAGCTCCTTGTCATTCTGATCCATCCATACACATAATCAAAAGGCATCAAGACTACTACCTACCTTGCCCCAACTCGAATTCTGCAAAGATCTGGCTTCATCCCCGAGGCCGAAATTGTTTTTCCCAGTTTTCCAATGAAAACCCAAAAATTTAAAACAAACCTTCCTATCTATTTACTAGCCTAAGATCAGTATCCATTATAAGTCATCTCAGCCCCTTTTGAAAACCTTTTGCCAAGATAGACTCGGAGAGAGCCCTTTCCTGTCCTCGTAGGGCTAGCTATGAGGTTGAGCGTGGTTTGATGTTGCCTTGAGTTTTACCTTACTTCAGCCTAAGGTAGATTTGAGTGCTAACAAGGATAGGTATGAAGTACAAGGGTTTTAGGTTTTTTTATTCGGCTGGAGATCATTAACTGAGAAGGTTATGGAAGTAAAGAAGGAACTAAATAGAAGGATGCTTCAGCATGGGAAGATAGGTCAAGAGAAATGCCAATCCATTGGGCTATGGAGTCATGAAAGGGGATTACTTGCATAACAACTATCCAAGGGTTTCCATAGGGCAAGTCATCTATACTAAAGGAAATTTTTAGATAGATAGTGGAATGGAACATTAAGAGTGGGTGAAAGAAAGAAACCAAAGTGCAACCTAAGATCAGGTAAGGACTTTGAACCTATCCTGCTTTTGACATACTTCAAAGGAAACTCTCAATAAAGACACAAAGGGTAGCTTAAGATCAAGTCAGATGTCATTTAAATCCAGGCCTGTTTTCAGCATACTCTTAAGGAAAACAATTCAGCAGTCCTCATAACCACTTTCAGAAGGTAGAAAACATTTAAGATTAAACACAGAGAAAGGCCTAAGATCAGAGAAAGACTTTTAACCTTCAATTCTTTTGACACTAACTCAAAGGGATCTTAGAAAGGTTAGTTGTTGGAAGAGGCAGCTAGTGAGATAGGGCTAGATATAATCTCCCATTTTCCAAATTCTTTTAGCTGAAACTAGACAAGAACGTCTAAGGAGAAAACTCTAAATTCATACATCAGTAAGCATGGATAGGCCAACTTCTATACTGATTAAATTATGTTGAATTTTCTCTTAGATACACAAGTAGCAGAAAACATAGAGATAAAGATTACAGTGAGATTTAGGGTACTTCCAGCAGTATATCTTAATCCATGCTTGTTGTTCTTTATCTGAGAATAATAGACAGTATGATAAAACATGAAAGGAAACAATTATAGTAAGAGTAACATCACCAATAATATATAATAGGATCCTGTGAATCTGCTTGTTTAATAGATGTGCAAAACTAGTCGCATACTTTGAGCTTAGTGGCCTTTTACAATCCGGACTTCTCTTCCCAGCCTACTATATTACAGACTACTTAGCTACTTCCCCTCAATAACAATTCTAACAACTAATAGAATCCCAACCACCAACAAAATTTTTTTAGTGAATACATATAGGTTAATGAGGAGGTAGAGTAGTAGATATGAACTTGAATGCTCCATTAAGATAGAGGGAAGGAAGAATTCGAATGCCCATTATGCATAATGGATTTGCATTAACTTGTTTGTACCCTTTAGGTTGGTTTAGAAGCCTATGTTAGGCTGACAATAAATTCAGGTATGTTCTTTGAAGTACTCTTCTCGCTGTAGTACTCTGAATGTACTCTGAGACAAGCAAGGTGATAGAAGGTCTTGCAGGTCTTCCATACTTCCATATCTATTGTCTGAACAGTTATTTAAGGCCTTTGTCAGTGTAATAATCGTTTCGATACTTGATAGAACATGGAAGAGGTCGTGTAGATAGTCCTTCTAGGAGAGGAGCATTCTGCTGATCTGGCTCTGGTTGCTTTAGTCTTCGTAAACCTCCTTGATCTTCTTTAGGTCCTTAAACTGTGTCTATGTCCTCTAAACACTAGATTATAGCATTTAATCTTCAATAATGGGCTTTAATCCTTTAATATGTCTTTTGATACTCTTTGCTACTTCTATTTTTTGAACATACAGGTTTTAATGATGCTAGAGGGTTTGAGTCAGAGTTTGTAAAGCCGATCTTCAATGAAAAACAGGTTGTAAACCTTCAAAGGCATTTTCCTTTGCCACTTTCGACTCTAGAATTGGCATTCTGTGCTCTAAATTACTGTGACTGTGACTATGAGATAGAGCGCACTCACGATCCTTTAAAACCTGCAAAACCAATAAACTCATTAAAAACAAGCGTGAGGGAGTGAGGGGAAGAATGTTGTGGAGGCCCGTGGAGGATGGAGAACAATGGTGGAAAAGGTGTATCACACCAAAAAATTAGCTTGAAATCATGTTGGAATGGTGGAAAACTGATATGATGAAGCTTTGGTGCGACATGGGTTCAAGACCGTCGGATTAGATTAGTAGATGGTGACCGATGGTTGATGTTCATCGGTGGGCTTGTTTGGAGGGTGGACGAATCAAAAATGGGCAGATGCGAGATTATATCTAGACTGTTGGATTAAGGAGTTTAACGGTGGAGATTGGCGGAGGGAATTTCTTGGGGGTATGGGTGAATGAAACTGGGCGGAGGCGAGATGAGATTAGAGCCGTTAGATCGGAGAAAACGACGGCCATGATTAATCACGAAGTTTCATTGTGGAGGGTGGTAAGCGGAAAACAAAAATGGTTTTCATGCGGGCTTCGGGGTGGTAAACGGTTTTCGAAAAAACAATGCGATACCATTCATTAAATGACACATGTCCCACCTAAAACCGTCCATTTCGCAAAACCTTTTGGTGTTAAACTTCTGTCACGAAAATTTTGTGAAAGTGAATGCCAGCCATCAGATTTCTCGGTTTTGATTGGACGGCGTGGAAAAACTCCGATGGGAGGTAAGATGCACGGATGGATGTGGACCATCGGGCTTATTGTGGACCGTAGATCTTTAGGTTTGGATGGTCGTGATGCGATGATAAGGCGGAAGGTTTAACAAAGGGAAGAAAAGTTATATGGTGTGTGACATAGATTCTAGCCGTTGGATCGTTTGATCAGATGGTCGGGATTTGTGGAAGAGGCAGAGAGTATGGGAAGTGAAATGAGCGGGGGAACAAGGCTTGGTGACTGTCGACCTGTGTAGATCGACAGCCTGTATTCATTCTAGGCCATGTCATAGGGGAAAAATAAAAATAAATGGAGGAAGGCTTTGGCAGAGGAAAAATGGGGGGAAGGGGGCTTAGTGCTGAGCGCTCATATGTGGTCCCATGGATAGAAAGGACCGGGGCTAGCAGTGATTTTAAGCCCTTGGGGGCTTAACCTGCAACAGAGCGGAAAACATGTTTTCATGCTTTTTAAAGGGATTTTTTGGGGATTTTAGCACCTGGTCGCGGGGCTAGGGGCCTATGAAGAAAGGGGCTAAGCTATATAAGCCCTCAGGGGCTTAAGCGTGTCATAATGTAAATAGAGTGTTTTTAGGCCTAAAATCAGTGTTTTTAAGCCAAATGGACGGTTCCGATAAGTAAAAGAAGGCCTTTTAAAACCATATAAAGGATAATATGAGGTTTAAAAGGGGATTTAGGAAGGTTTAGAGGTTAAATGGGGATATTTTGAGGGGTTTCATGAAGAAAATAAGGATGAAAGAATGGGGGATTTTGTGGGATGAAATGGAGAAAATGGGTGGCTTTTGAAAGCAGTTTCTTCACCAATCAGTAGGGTTCTTTAATGGAAATAGCAGTTGAAGATTATAGTGAAGGATGGAAAACACATGGAGGCTTCAAGGATGATAGATTTAAAAAGGAAATGTCTCTCTTGAAGGCTCAGAAACATATTTAGCCACCTGTTTGCTAGCCAAAAATTTATAGGTGGCTAACATGACCAACAATATTCTGCAAAATCTTATCCATCTTGGGAAGAGGATAGTTATCGTTCAAGGAAGCCTTGTTTAGATTTCTAAAATCAATGCAGATTATGATCTCACCACTCTTCCGTTTGAATGGTACCAGATTATAAAGCCACTTTGAAAATCTTATAGGAAAAATGATATTTGCATCAAAAAGTTTCTTAATCTCCTTCTCGATCAGAGGCATTAGAAATGGGTTAATCCTTCTCAATTTCTGCTTGAAAGGTTTCTCATTCTCTTTGATAGGAACAGTATGTTGTATAGTACTAGGATCATAATTTTTCAAATCAGCATAACTCCATGCAAAAAACATCAATGCATTTCCTCATCATCTCAATATATTTCTTCTTCATCCCTATAGAAAGAAATTTGGAAAGCTTTACCATTTTAGGCATTGTGACTGTACCAAGATTACAAGTTTCTACCTCCTCATCATCCGCCTGCATCCTAGGAGATTTAAAAACATAATTCTGATCAAAAATCTTCTCAAGTGGAATAATACCGCTGGGTATACAATTATTTTTCATCTGAAAAACTTTAGAATTAACCTTAGTTTCAGCAAACATGTTTTGTGTAATGTTCCAAAATTTTAGCCTCCAAGCTAAATGGAAAATTGGAGTTAGCAATAGCTCTAGTCAGTAAATAAATGGGCAGAAAAGCCCATAAGTCTCCTAAGGAGGATAAAAACACTCCAAGTGCGAAAGATCCCACAGGAGGTCTTGCTTCCTCCCATCCATCTCAAGATAGATCTGGGCACTTGAATGCGTTGTGCATCATGAAGTGTAGATGCATGCTCATACTCACCATGTGAAAATATATATTTAGCTCTAGATTCAACCTCCTTTGGAGATCCCATCTCCAATCTCATTTTCTTCAGCTCTCCTTAAAAGCTCTACATAGATTTTGGAAGAAGCTTTGTAAGCTTGTGTTCCTTTATTCCTTCACATACTAAAGCTTTCTACCTTTTTTCCATCTCTCCTTCCTCTGATAGCTGGATCTCATAGTCTGAGCCAGAGATCATGCTTTGATACCACTGTAATATTCCTCTTTCAGGATTGCTCATGAATCATGCATCAAAAATGCATTCCCAGCAAAAAATGTAATAAAACAGTGAAATGGACTCCGGGATCCCATAAATTAGTCAATATACATTCTAAATCCAAGATTAGAGTTGAAACAAAAAAACTAGGTGGGTTAAACAGATCTCCCACACCTAGGATTGCTAAAAAGTGCTAGAACCCCAAGACTGCAAAATGCCAGAGCAGCTGCTTAAGGGACTGCGAAGTATAAGAGAGGGTTTACACTCAGAAATGAATGAAACAAATATATCTACTCATATATTTATTATAAATTATAAATAACAAATATCTAGTCTCCTTATACAAAATACAAAATAATCCGGCAAGGGTTTCTTGTCCAAACACACTGTATACAAATGTGATATTCAGAAAATTACTGAATCATCACTGAAACACTGAAGCACATGAGTGTGAAAGGCTGAAATATTTCTTATCTATTGTATATCCCTCAGGGGCTTCCTCCCATGAAAGGTTGAACCTCTCAATCACAAGGAAACACTGCAACGGAGCCACCAAACCATGCAATGAACACTGCCTCAAAAATAACGCATTCCCTAGCAAAGAAAGTGCTGGAAATGTATGGGAAATGTGTGGTCTGATACCACAGATCTGAAATAAGCTCTGGAGCTCTCCAAATAGATCTCTCAAGTGAATTAAACCTTCCTCCAATGAGAAACTAGCTCAGAAGCCGAGTTTCCAATCCCTTCCGCTGCTGCACCGAGCAACACTACACAATCTCCGGAAAAGTTGTGCTGATGAAGATGGTTAAAGCTTGGCCTGAAAACCTGATGTGGAATGATGAATGTAAACTCTCCCAATCAGGCTCCTCAAAGGAAAGAGGTGGGATTCCTGCCTAGGAACACCCAGTGCTAAACAACACTACAGCTTTGCTAATCAGCAAAGCAGCAACAATTCTTGGCAGGCAAGAATAATAATATACAACATGAAAAATAATGTTTCCATTCTCTTCCTTATATAATACATGATTTTTCTTGCCCTAGGCCCCACTCAAGTATGTTACTTCTAACCCAAGTTACATCTCCCTCCAAAATTGTGTTATTCATCCTTGGATTCCTCCTCCACTAAAACTGCATTGTTGACTTAGTCAAAGAAACTTGAATTTAACCCTGTTCACACATGGAGGTGTTTTATTAGGCTAGAAAGAATGTATCCTTTCCCACTTGGAGTGTTTTTATCCTCCTTAGGAGACTTATGGGCTTTTATACCCATTTATTTACTGACTAGAGCTATTTCTAACTCCAATGTTCCATTTAGCTTGGAGGCTAAAATTTTGGAACATTACGCGCTGATCAAAATCATGGTGGTATATCAGCTCACACAACAGGGCATCGCATGGGATGAGTTCATCTCCCGTGACTTTTTTGCAGTGCCACAGCTGCCTCCCGAGGTAGTTCATGATGAGGGAGAGCCTTCACACCAGCTTGATATTCCTGAGACTGAGCATATCAGCACTCCAGTGTATGTGACATATCAGCGAGGCCACAGAGCCTTATTTGCAGCTACACGACGAGTACTATCTCCACCCGAGGTGGAAGGGGTCTCATTGACTTCATCAGCAGTGCGAGTACTATCTCCACCCGGGGTGGAAGGTGTCTCGCCTTCGACATTAGCACAGGTATAGGTTCAGGATAGAGGCAAGAGGCCTATGCATGATGAGGGCCCTTTAGGAGGCCGAGACACTGATTTTACACTCATCGATGTTGATGCGAGCTCTCCTAGCTCGAAACTGAGGGAGGTCATCCAGGAACAGAAAGCTGAAATTGGTACTTTGACAGAGAATTTGCAGAGAGCACAGTGGGTAATAAAGTACTTGGAGCAGTGGAACAAACAGCTGGAGGATCAGCACACACTTGTAGAGCTGCGGCGAATCCGTGAAGATCGACAATTGGCCCGGAAGAGACCTGGTGACATGACACCAATTGAGCGAGAGACCGAACTCATGCATGTTAACATTCATCTGGAGAAGTTGTTGGCTAAAGCCAATAGAGACAAATACATGCTCCGTCATATGAAAGTTCATTATTGGGCCCGCATGCACGTTTGCAAAGCAAAAATGAAGATCCTGAAGAGAAGGTTGAGCAGAGCACTGAAACAACGAAAGAGGCCTGATCCACTCTAGATTTTGGCCAAGGCTTCATTGGCTGAGCATGAGGCATGATGAGGGATATTCGCTATGAATTTCAGCAAATTTGGAGAATTTTTTGTCATTTTTGAAAATTTTGGTCTCAAAACAGGTTTTTCCGCCCAACGCATAGCGCGTCACGACGCGCGCTTATGATTGGGACACTTTCTGGAGGAAAACTTTGTATTTTTGGATTTTTCATGGTAAGTTATGCATGCTCAGAAATGGCTGAAGAATTTCATCAAGTTATGGATGATCAAAAGGGCCAAAAACACCTTGAAAATCACCTTTCTGCCACCTTTTGCACCAGCAGGAAGTACTTTTGGGAGAATGAAGTTTTGGAGGGGAAAATGAGCTCCAAATTGAAACATTCCACTTGGATTGGATAACAGACATCGAAGGATTTCCAAAAAGCTATCATGAGCTTGATTTGGACTTCGGGAAGTGCTCCAAAAGCAGGTCCAAAGGCGCGCGGCGCATAGAGCTTTGGCGCGCGACGCATAGAGGAAATTAGCCTATTTTTCACCTTCCAGCTCAGAAATTTGGCCAGTTTGGACTAGTTTCACCTCTTGATGTAATTTGATAAAAATGATGTAATTTTGGCATGTATTTACTTGTTCTAGATGATTGACTCCCAAAAAAGTGAAAATCAAGTGAAAGAATCAGTTTCCTTCCTTTTAGAGGCAAGTTGTTTGGCTGTCTAGATTTTAGCTCCTTGTTTAGAATTGGTTCAAACTGCTCCTAGAAGCATGAGCTTGACCCCTAGAGGCATGGGAAGGGGTTAGAATTGTCTATTTATTGTATTTTCTGAGTCACTTTCAGGGTCGGACTCTTGGGAAAAGTTTGGCACACTATTGTACATATTTTCTGCAATTTGGCTAAGGAAAGATCAGAGATTTTGCAGCACCTATTGGGATTCTTGTGGCTTTCAGTTTTGATGGTGTGTTTCTCTCAGTTATTTGTAAGTTCTTTAATGTTTAATGTATTCCATTCCCTTCTTTTGCTTCTGAAACTAAATGAATGAGTAAATGAGGTAGAATCCATTGATTCCAGTGCTCTGCCTTTAAATTTGTTTAGTTTTATATGTTTTCGCCAGTTTGGAGAGGATCCTTGTTCTCCCTTGCCCTTTTCAGCTCCTTGTCATTCTGATCCATCCATACACATAATCAAAAGGCATCAAGACTACTACCTACCTTTCCCCAACTCGAATTCTGCAAAGATCTGGCTTCATCCCCGAGCCCAAAATTGTTTTTCCCAGTTTTCCAATGAAAACCCAAAAATTTAAAACAAACCTTCCTATCTATTTACTAGCCTAAGATCAGTATCCATTATAAGTCATCTCAGCCCCTTTTGAAAACCTTTTGCCGAGATAGAACCGGAGAGAGCCCTCTCCTGTCCTCGTAGGGCTCGCTACGAGGATGAGCATGGTTTGATGTTGCCTTGAGTTTTACCTTACTTCAGCCTAAGGTAGATTTGAGTGCTAACAAGGATAGGTATGAAGTACAAGGGTTTTAGGTTTTTTTGTTTGGCTAGAGATCATTAACTGAGAAGGTTATGGAAGTAAAGAAGGAACTAAATAGAAGGATGCTTCGGCATGGGAAGATAGGTCAAGAGAAGTGCCAATCCATTGGGCTATGGAGTCATGAAAGGGGATTACTTGCATAACAAATATCCAAGGGTTTCCATAGGGCAAGTCATCTATACTAAAGGAAATTTTTAGATAGATAGTGGAATGGAACATTAAGAGTGGGTTAAAGAAAGAAACCAAAGTGCAACCTAAGATCAGGTAAGGACTTTGAACCTATCCTGCTTTTGACATACTTCAAAGGAAACTCTTAATAAAGACACAAAGGGTAGCTTAAGATCAGGTCAGATGTCATTTAAATCCATGCCTATTTTCAACATACTCTTAAGGAAAACAATCCAGCAGTCCTCATAGCCACTTTCAGAAGGTAGAAAACATTTAAGATTAAACACAGAGAAAGGCCTAAGATCAGAGAAAGACTTTTAACCTTCAATTCTTTTGACACTAACTCAAAGGGATCTTAGAAAGGTTAGTTGTTGGAAGAGGCACCTAGTGAGATAGGGCTAGCTCTAATCTCCCATTTTCCAAATTCTTTTAGCTGAAACCAGACAAGAATGTCTAAGGAGCAAACTCTAAATTCATACATCAGTAAGCATGGACCAGCCAACTTCTATACTGTTTAAATTTATGTTGGTTTTTTCTTAGATGGCCAAGCAGTGTAAAAACATCAAGATAAAGATTACAGTGAGATTTAGGGTACTTCCAGCAGTATATCTTAATCTATGCTTGTTGTTCTTTATCAGAGAAATATGGACAAGATGATGTTACAAAGGAAACAATTATAGTAAGAGTAACATCACCAATAATATATAATAGGATCCTGTGAATCTGCTTGTTTAATAGATGTGCAAAACTAGTCGCATACTTTGAGCTTAGTGGCCTTTTACAATCCGAACTTCTCTTCCCAGCCTACTATATTACAGACTACTTAACTACTTCCCCTCAATAAAAATTATAACAACTAATAGAATCCCAACCACCAACAACAAATTTTTAGTGAATACATATAGGTTAATGAGGAGGTAGAGTAGTAGATATGAACTTGAATGATCCATTAAGATAGAGGGAAGGAAGAATTCGAATGCCCATTATGCATAATGGCTTTGCATTAACTTGTTTGTACCCTTTAGGTTGGTTTAGAAGCCTATGTTAGGCTGACAATAAATTCAGGTATGTTCTTTGAAGTACTCTTCTGGCTGTAGTACTCTGTATGTACTCTGAGACAAGCAAGGTGATAGAAGGTCTTGCAGGTCTTCCATACTTCCATATCTATTGTCCGAACAGTTATTTAAGGCCTCTGTCAGTTTAATAATCGTTTCGGTACTTGATAGAACATGGAAGAGGTCGTGTAGATAGTCCTTCTAGGAGAGGAGCATTCTGCTGATCTGGCTCTGGTTGCTTTAGTCTTCGTAAACCTCCTTGATCTTCTTTAGGTCCTTAAACTGTGTCTCTATCCTCTAAACACTGGATTATAGCATTTAATCTTCAATAATGGGCTTTAATCCTTTAATATGTCTTTTGATACTCTTTGCTACTTCTATTTTGTGAACATACAGGTTTTAATGATGCTAGAGGGTTTGAGTCAGAGTTTGTAAAGCTGATCTTCAATGAAAAATAGGTTGTAAACCTTCAAAGGCATTTTCCTTTGCCACTTTCGACTCTGGAATTGGCATTCTATGCTCTAAATTACTGTGACTGTGACTGTGAGACAGAGCGGAAAACATGTTTTCATGCTTTTTAAATGGATTTTTTGGGGATTTTAGCACCTGGTTGCGGGGCTAGGGGCCTATGAAGAAAGGGGCTAAGCTATATAAGCCCTCAGGGGCTTAAGCGTGTCATAATGTAAATAGAGTGTTTTTAGGCCTAAAATCAGTGTTTTTAAGCCAAACGGATGGTTCCGGTAAGTAAAAGAAGGCCTTTTTAAACCATATAAAGGATAATATGAGGTTTAAAATGGGATTTAGGAAGGTTTAGAGGTTAAATGGGGATATTTTGAGGGGTTTCATGAAGAAAATAAGGATGAAAGAATGGGGGATTTTGTGGGATGAAATGGAGAAAATGGGAGGCGTTTGAAAGCAGTTTCTTCACCAATCAGTAGGGTTCTTTAATGGAAATAGCAGTGAAGATTATAGTGAAGGATGGAAAAAACATGGAGGCTTCAAGGATGATAGATTTAAAAAGGAAATGTCTCTCTTGAAGGCTCAGAAACATATTTACCACCTGTTTTCTAGCCAAAAATTTATAGGTGGCTAACATGACCAACAATATTCTGCAAAATCTTATCCATCTTGGGAAGAGGATAGTTATCTTTCAAGGAAGCCTTGTTTAGATTTCTAAAATAAATGCAGATTATGATCTCACCACTCTTCCGTTTGAATGGTACCAGATTATCAAGCCACTTTGAAAATCTTATAGGAACAATGATATTTGCATCAAAAAGTTTCTTAATCTCCTTCTCGATCAGAGGCATAAGCAATGGGTTAATCCTTCTCAATTTCTGCTTGAAAGGTTTCTCATTCTCTTTAATAGGAACAGTATGTTGTATAGTACTAGGATCATAATTTTTCAAATCAGCATAACTCCATGCAAAAAACATCATTGCATTTCCTCATCATCTCAATATATTTCTTCTTCATCCCTATAGAAAGAAATTTGGAAAGCTTTACCATTTTAGGCGTTGTGACTGTACCAAGATTACAAGTTTCTACCTCCTCATCATCCGCCTGCATCCTAGGAGATTTAAAAACATAATTCTGATCAAAAATATTCTCAAGTGGAATAATACCGCTAGGTATACAATTATTTTTCATCTGAGAAACTTTAGAATTAACCTTAGTTTCAACAAACATGTTTTGTGTAATGTTCCAAAATTTTAGCCTCCAAGCTAAATGGAACATTGGAGTTAGCAATAGCTCTAGTCAGTAAATAAATGGGTAGAAAAGCCCATAAGTCTCCTAAGGAGGATAAAAAAACTCCAAGTGCGAAAGATCCCACAGGAGGGATTCTTGTATCTTTGCAAGAAGTTCCCCAAGATCTCATGCATGGAGGTCCAAGCACAATCAGTGAGCAGCATGATTGTGTAACATTGTAGTTGGAAGGAGTAGGAAGGGATGAAGAAAAACATTAGTTGATGAGAAGCACACACCCTTCTCTATTTCAGGAAGCTAATGCAAGAAATAGGTAGACTGATTTGCGCTGTAAGGGCAAGGGCAAGGTTTCCCAATCATATGTACAGTCTATTCTTGACATTGATGTATCACTACATAGAGGAATTCCACCAGGGAGGCCACCAAATCTACAGTTGATGAGAGATATCTTGTCTTTGGGTTCACCACTCTTGGATTTTGGAGAGGTGAAGAATTTGGAGGAAGAATTTGACATGGGGGATGTCAAAATAGCAGACAGTAGCATGAGGAGAGCTTCACATGCCAGATCACCAGCACTATCACTAAGGAGGATTGATCCTTACTGGAGATCTCAGCTCTTGGTAGAGTACTCCAAGGATCTTGGTGCATGCATGATTCTTGATGACCTGGATGGAGATGACAAATACATGGTGGATGATGTGGTAATCTATTCCTATGGCAAGATATTCTTGACTAGATCTTCTAGTCTCAAGGAGAAGCTGCTACATGCAACACATGAGGACTTCTCTTCTATGCACTTTGATGCATATTTCCATTTGATCGTGGATTTGACTATGGAGGGCATCCAGCAAGATATATATCAGCATATGGAGAGATGCATGGCCCGGATGCTAATAGAGAGGATTTCACAACCACCTTCCTACTCATTGGGAGTGAGGGAGAATTTCCAGTTGAGCCATTTCAGCTCAAGACTTCAAGTACATGATAGAGGAGGTATAATTTCACATTTTGTATTGTACTTCTTTTCCTTGTTTGAGCAACATGTTAAAAGAATAATTATCTCTTATTGCATATTGTATGATGATGTACTTGCAGCTACTTGTATCATTTATCTTGGCTATCTTTTTGATGAGCTGTGGGGGAAGCCACGTGTCTCTTGGTGTGCACCAATGACACCATATGGTAAATTTCATGTTTTCATATTATGAGATGACTATGGAAGAAAACAAGTGGTTGGAAAAGCACTTGTTATTTCTTATTTTGATGCAGGCCAGGGATGCACTGCACTGGTTCCATGAGAGGGACCCTGATTCACTCTCTGATTGTCACTTGGCAACTTGTTCTCATTGTACTTTGCTTCCATATGTTGTTGATATGTATATGTTCATGGGGAGATTTTTTTGGAGAGTGGGCTTGATATTGGAGATGCCCATTGGGAGCATGATTCTCCCCACTTTATATGATGTACATTTCAGGAGGAACCATGGGCAAACCATGATTTCCACATCACACTTTTTCTCTTCTTGTGGGAGGGACCACTTGGAGAACTTGAGGAGGAACTTCATGGCTGATTTTTTTGTTGGGACATCATACAAGTTGACCGTCATGATCTCTCTCTATGGCTTGTATGAGGGAGAGATGAGGTAGCAGCAGAAATTGCTGTTGCTATGGTTGCACTTGGGAGAGTATGGGAAAAATTGTTCCCATACTTTTCATGATATTTCTGAATAGAAGGAAGGAACATTCATGGTTCAAGGAGGCTACCCCTTAGCATTGGAGGAATATGAGAGGCTTCCATGTTGGAAGAAGATCTTCTCACACAACGGCATGTTGCTGGATGGCTTTGGCATATGGAATGTCAAAGGAAGAAGTCATGGAGTGACAAGAGCCTTGTTACTAAGGCCTACAACGCTGCCACTTGAGAGCATGTTTCTGTTGATAGAGTGTTCCAAAGGGAGTATGCACCCCCTCCTCTTGCATATTTTTATGAGGGAATTCTCATGGGAGGGCTCACTCATGGACATCACTTTCAGCTCACACATGATGCATGGTAAGAAATACATTTATGTGCTTATTGATTACTCTGTTGAGTACTTTTATTTTCTCATTATATGTAAACAGTGCATTTCTTCCCATTAGAGCAAGACTATTTATGGGTTTCATGGTCACTTTAGGGCCAAAACTTGTATTATTGATAACCCATCACTACATGACTTAGGGAAAGTATGGTATTGTATTGATTGTATATAGTTGATCTATATTGATGCTTACTACTTTATATTAGATGAGCTAACATGCATAGCTGGGAATTCTATGGAGGACAACTTGCCACTTTATGCTCTACATCAACAGTTGAAAGAACTATGTTGTATCCACCAGAGAGACCATATGTATCATCCAAACTTGCACATAAGACTCAGCCATTTTCTGATTTGGATTCCATGTGGTGATGATGTGCCATTCATCTTGAATGGAATGGTTTGGGTTGACATATCTCATGACTTTGGAGGAAGACTCCTTGGAGTTTCAATCTTCTTCTTGCCATTGGAGGGAAATAATTTAGCAGCCCAAGATCAGCATGCCTTCTACAATTACCATAATTTGAAAGGAGGATAGTGTGGGATAGGCCCTCTTGCCTATCATGTACATTCATTCAGCCCACCTACATTTCAGGAGCACATGGTGGAGGATACTTTTCATGAGTTACCATGTTGGAGGGTGACTCACTTCATTTGGATGATAGCATAGGTGAGGGAGGCACTCATTCACCATGATGGTCATCACTTCTACTTTGTGGAGGCCATGAGATAGCTAGCAGGTTTCCATTCACACTTTCCACCTTTGATTGATGCAGACACTTTGGGTTTGCACACTTGGAAGGAAGCATTGGATGACAATATATTTGCAGATTCTCTTGATACAGTGATGGAGGCTATTGATGGAGGCCACATAAGGGAGAGGGGAGAGATTTTTTCTCCTTATGCATTTTCTTGAGGACAAGCAAAGATTTTGGAGGGGAGGACTGTAATGTTCCAAAATTTTAGCCTCCAAGCTAAATGGAACATTAGAGTTATCATCAGCTCTAGTCGGTAAATAAATGGGTAGAAAAGCTCGTAAGTCTCCAAAGGAGGAAAAAAACACTCCAAGTGTGAAAGGAGACATTATTTCTAGCCTAATAAAACACCTCCATGTGTGAAAAGGGTTAAATTCAAGCTGCTTTGACTAAGTCAACAACGTCGTTTTAGTGGAGGAGGAATCCAAGGATGAATAATGCAATTTTGGAGGGAGATGTAACTTGGGTTAGAAATAACATAATTGAGTGGGGCCAAGGGCAAGAAAAATCATGTCTTATATAAGGAATAGGATGGTAGAATTATTTTTCATGTTGTAGATTATTATTCTTGCCTACCAAGAATTGTTGTTGCTTAGCAAAGCTGCAGTGTTGTTTAGCACTGGATGTTCCTGGGCGGGAATCCCACCTCTTTCCTTTGAGGAGCCTCATTGGGATAGTTTGAATTCATCATTCCACATCAGGTTTTTAGGCCAAGCTTCAACCATCTTCATCAGCACAACTTTTTTGGAGATTTTGTAGTGTTGCTGGGTGCAGCAATGGAAGGGATTAGAATCCCGACTTCTGAGCTAGTTTCTCATTGGAGGAAGGTTTCCTTAACTTGAGAGATATTTTTGGAGAGATCAAAAGCTTATTTATGATCTGTGGTATCAGACCACACATTTCCCATACATTCACAGCATTTTCTTTGCTAGGGAATGCGTTATTTTGGAGGCAGTGTTCATTGCATGGTTTGGTGGCTCCGTTGCAGTGTTTCCTTATGATTGAGAGGTTCAACCCTTCATGGGAGGAAGCCCTTGACGGATCTATAGAAGATAAGAAATATTTCAGCCTTCTACACTCATGTGCTTCAGTGTTGCAGTGATGATTCAGTAATTTTTTGAATATCACATTTGTATACAGAGTGTTTGGCCAAGAAACCCTTGTTGGTTTCTTTTGTATTTTGTATAAGGAGACTAGATCTCTGTTCTTCAGCATTTATAATAAATATATGAGTAGATATATTTTTTTCCTTCATTTATGAGTGTAAACCCTCTCTTATACTCCGCATTCCCTTGAGCAACTGCTCTGGAATTTTGCAGTATTGGGGTTCTAGCACTTTTTAGCAATCCCAGGTGTGGGAGATCTGTTTAACCCACCTAGTTTTCTTTGTTTCAGCTCTAATATTGGATTTAGAATGTATATTGACTAATATATGGGATCCAGGAGTCCATTTCACTATTTTATTACATTTTTTGCTAGGAATGCATTTTTGATGCACGATTCATGAGAAATCCCGAAAGAGGAATATTACATTTTTGTTGATATACTTGTGTGTTTTCAAACTCTTCCTTTAACTATATGAAATTTCTGACTTTCTGGTCATCTTCAAACACCTTCCAATGAATGATATTATCTAGAATGGCAAGCCTATGTCGGACTTCAATTTCATACTTCTTAGTAGAATGTGTAGGAATGACAAACAAACTTGTAGAAACAGTTAGAGAATCAACCACTGAGTTTTGATCTCTAGTTTTCACAATAAATGCATATTCCTAAATTTTTTCAAGCATTTCCATAATCAAATTTCTATAAGCTCTCATCCTTACATCCTTAGTTTGATATAATCCTTCAAATTTTTTGATTACCAGCTTAATATCTCCACACACTGATATCTTCTTGGCACCCAATATTTTCAAAATTTTCAAACCCAAAAACAAAAGTTCATATTCAACCATATTATTTTTATAGTCAAAGTTAAGTTTAAAGGAATAAAACTTACTTTCATCATCAGGAGTAGTGATCCAAATGCCTGCTCCAACTCCTTGTTTTCTATTAGATCCATCAAAGTGTAGAAGCCACCAGCCCTCTTCTTTCTCTTCTACAATTTCTTGATTTTCAACTTGCTGATTTTCCATTTTCCCTTCACTTTCTGCTTCATCAGTTAGCTCATTGAAAATAATTTTTGATCCTAATTCAGTTTCTATAATAGAAATGGGAAAATTATGAGGTTTATCCTTACTACTTACCATGCAGGCCATCCTGCTCTCCCTGTACAACCTTATCTACTCACCAAAAATAGGAATGGTGGCATATTTCATGTCCATCTGCATGGTGCCTTTGATTTTTGCTGCCCAAGATCTAGATAAGAGCATGCAAAACATGGGGGGAATATCTTCCACCATAAAGCCCATCACCACTTTCTTGGCAAGCACTTGTGCCAAGCCAACCACAAAATCCTTGATCAATCCTATGCATTGTACCCTTTTAGAGTCAAAAGAAAATAAATCTTTGTATGACCTAGTGATCTCCAAACCCATCCTCTCCATAATCACCTTAGGAATGAGGTTATGAGAAGCTCTCGAATCCAACATGACATTGTGTAAGGTCATATCACAGATAATAAGGTCGACATAGAAGGGAGGGACTTCTTCATTCTGCTCATCTTCCAACCTTGGTCCTAAGTAGATGGTAGGATGGTCTTATTGTAGATTAAGGATATCTGAAGCTCCTAGCTGAGAATTCAATATCTTTACAATTTTGCTTCTGTATTCATTAACCTTGATAATTTCTCCAAATGGGACAGGAATCTTAATTTTGGAGATTTCATTTTCTAAACTGAAAAAAAAAGTGATTTTTTCATTTTATTTGGCATGAGGAAGGAGTGGTAGATGTTTTTTAGGCTCAACTGCTTAAGGAGCATCCGTTTTTGGCTGAGTTTAATTTGTAGTAATGGGAACATTTCTGTTTCTAAGATTGTACAAATTCTACATTTAAAATATAGCATTTTGATAACCCTTTAGGTAATCATATTTTTCTTCATCCTGTTCCAAATCATGACCAAAATATTCATGCTCCTCCTTGGTCAGAAACATCCTAGACATGTTTTCATCTAGACAGTGGGTAGTATCTTCTTGGATCTGAGGCTGAGTTTCTTCTATGTTGAAGACCATGGAGAAACTCATGGATTGACTTGCCCTTGGAACCACTTCTTTACCTCCTGCACAACATGATCCACAAATCAGAAACCGACAATTTAGGAGGCTTTAGAATCAACAAAGAAAAAGAGAAAATATAAATCAGCATGACCCTCAAGTGAGGGCCCCATTTCAATAAACTCAATGAGAATATTTCTTCTTATGGAAACTAAGGCAAATGAAGGTTTCAATGAAAAGGTACTACACACATAAAACATAGGAAGACAATAGTAATTTAACCTCTAAAGGAAGTCAGAGCATGTTACCATGAGTTATGAGTAATTAGACATCAAACTCATTGTAGATATTTAACATGAAATACATAGAACATAAACACATTTAACACCTCCTCTGAATCTCAGGTAAAGAAGTAAATATCAATGTATATTATGGAAACTGAAAACTATTCCAGAGTAGCAATTTAGTACAATATTCTCCAACCCTTTGATATTTGATTTTCTGTCTATAAATAGAATTTTACATTACATAGGATTCTGTATCATCGAACCTTCAAACTGATAGCTAATAATAATTGACACATCTATTTTTGGAAGACACCTATCCATTTAAGATTTATTCTCCTAATAGGACTCTAGTTATATTTATTACAACTACTAACTAAAGGAGTGCATAATTACATCAAAATTATTTAGGTGCTCGAATGGAATTGTCCATCATCAAAAAGAATAAATTCCCTCACTGAACTACAAAAAACTCATCCTATTTTTAAGGAAATAATGACATAGTATTTGCTGACTATTGAGTTGAATCAACCCTTTTTTCATGTGTTGCGCTATTGCTTATATGTTGATGTAGTGGGGTAGTTTAGGACGTGGACCTCAATTCGCTAATATGCTGGTAGATGAGCTGAGAGTTGTGCCGACAGATTTGTTGTATGAATTGAATGATTTGTGCTGCCTGACTCAACCTTTCTGTCTTGTTTTCGCCTGAAATCTGTTTTCGTGTGAAAGCAGATGAATGAAATGAGTTCTCGTTATTCATGATTTTGTATCCAACCTATAGAAACCATCCTTAATTATTCTTTAGTGAGTTTTTCAACGAGATCATCAAATGATGGGACCACATTGTTTTTTCTTATAGTGGTAATGAATGTTTCCAAACTATGAGGGAAACGTCTAAGGGTAAAAATCACCAATTCCCTATCATGCACAGTTTCCCAAACTCTTTGCAATTAATATCTAAGACAATATATCCAAGGATTGCACATGCTCTCCTTTATTAATCTTCATATATTTGAGTTGAACTTTCAAGGAGATGATTTCATTCAAATTTTTGACTTCATATATGCCAACTAGCTTATCATAGATATCCTTAGACTTTTACAAATTTCCAACATATGCATGTAAATGACCTTTTCAACCATTACCTATAATTTTATTTTCTTTTAACTCACCTTTATTGTACCTTTTTCTTGGAAGCAGCAGAAGCATTCTCTGGAGGCTTTGGTACTTTTCCTTGTATGTATTCCCAAGAATCATATCTTCAACTATAATTTCCAATCTGATCTTCCAAGCAGCAAAGTTAGATGAGTTACCCAACTCCTCATTTTCCTTGAATAAAGAGGAAGACATCTTGACTTGATTAGATAGACTCCTTCAAATTTTCAAAGATGATTGCTCTAGTTCTTCTCTCCTTTGGGATTTTCCTTCACCTTATATATGACACCATGTTAATTTTTCACTACTCTATGTTGTTTCAATTAATTTAGCCCGATTCACTTATTCAATTAGAAATATTTCAATAGAAATTAATACTTTTCATCAACCAATAGTAACAGAAGTTAAATCAGTAATGAAATTACAAATAGGAGATAATCAACACATAAACGAGAGACACCATATTTGGTCAAAAACCAGGGAAAAACCCCACAAGGAGGAAAAATATTTGTAATTATTCTTCTATTAGATTGTCATAAAATGTTCAACAGAGAGTACAATGATCGCATAGAAAAATATCAATCAATATCAACCAAACAATATCAAAAATATGATCCCAGCAACAATACTAATCAAAGTTAGCTATCCTAATATGTGGTTAAATGTAGTTAGCTGTCAATGTTGTCAATATGAGACCCTATATCCAAATCACACGAAGGAAGGGTTATGTGTGGTTAATATGCACCAACTGCACAGATGAGCCTGCGTGTATGCGGTTATAACCAAAAAATTCCTGTGTCAAACCTGCAACTTGAAACCAAAAACCCTAATCACACATGAAAGCTTTGGGCCCTACAATTTCAGACCTATTCGAATCAAAATTCGCGAAAAAAACTTCATATTTGTATGAACCAATCTAATGAAGAGAGATAAGAATAATATGCTTGATGATGATATCCAAATTAGCTGGAGGTCACTTGTATTAATAGCCTTCCAAGGGCAAGGGTATCCAATTTCCTGTTAGGACCAACCTGTGTTTTTGTGACATTGTTGGCTTCAATTCAAAAATACACTTTCCCTTGTCCAAATTGAGTGCTGCAATGTCAAAAATTTTCCTCTCAAAAAGAGGAATATAATCCTATGATTGGAATTTGTCAGCAAGCTACCAAATTAATAGCCTTGATGCTAAAATATTCGCTTTGTTGAAAGTATATGCATCGTAAAAATTATTTCTACTATGAATAATGTAACCATCTCCATTCCACCCCCTTACGTTTGATTAGGCAAAGAAAGGTGTTACTTAAAGTTTGACCCAATATGCAAGGTATGTTATGGAAAATGGGTTAGAAAAAACCTTATCTTTATTAGTAAGAAAAATTGAATTTTGATGCCACCATTGTGTTCAACTTGTAAAGATATTTTTGGTGATAAAAATTTTAATTCAATTTGAGCCCCTAATAAAAAGTTGCACTCATTCAAATTTTATCCCATTTAAAAGGGTCTATGTTAGCAAAATGGCCATGTGGCCTCCATGCAACCTTGGAAAGTTGTCTTGGTGGGACCTACTAGTAAAGGACGTGTCATGTTGCTTGGGGTAATCACCTCCCCAATGTTCAATATTAAACCAAATCTGAAGGGGCATTAGGTGATGATTGGTAAAGGAGGTAAGGTTCCAAAACAAAACCCTAGTCATATTTCACAACCCTAGTCAATGCACTAGTTATAGGCTACAATGTGAACTGGTGTTTAATGGTTGACGATAAGTGGTTAGTGGTGGAAAATGTTATGATGCTCCAAGTTCCACTTTCACGCTATGCTTATCCTTTTTTTACACATTTATTGGTATTTTTCCATTAGATTATCCTCTACCAAAGTGGTGAATGCATGAGATACAACTGATGGCCAATGGAAAACCTTCACGGTATGATTCCACTAGTGGCTACTTGGTGTCATCCCCACTTGTTGGGCCTTGAAATTTTCATTTACTTCCATTACATTTTCACTTATATTTCCATATTATCACCTTCACTCCACCTCCATTTCATTACATTTACCTTACCATTACCACTATTGGGTGACATTTATGTTTTTCCAAACTTGTTAATTCCTAGTATTTTTAAGTGAATTTGTGGTTAAAAATTAGAAAATAATATGCACATACTTATACCTAACAAGTGGAATGAGTTTGTTCCCAATTCTAGGTCAAAAATAAGCTTCTAGAAGACCCTCATGTGGCCTCCTAAGGCCAAACTCGAATTTGGATGGAGAAGATCATGGGATCATAAGGATATGTGTCTCATTTCCTATTTGTATTGTAACTCTAAGAAGAAATGTGCCTTATCACTTCCTATTTGGACTATAACTATAGAGATATAGGGCGAGATTCATGGACTCTCATTAATGAGATAACTTCTCAACTTTTTGTATAAATAAGGGAAGCTTCTCGTATCAAATCATGTGTAAAATTAGAGTTATGCTCAAGCTTTGAATACAAAATTAGATTGTGGCACCTTGCTCATGAATGTTCCTTCATTTTGAATTGGTTTTTATTACATATGGAGCATCTCGATTTATCATCTCTCATACTTTTATATCAGCTGCCTAAAATGTGTGAGATTTACTTGCTTTTATAGATTAAAATTTATGTGCTTTCTTAGTATTAGTTTTATAATGACTGTGTAATATTTGCTTTTATAAAAACATTTCAATAGGAAATATTTATCTACTTTCCAATTGGATTAAGTTTGAGGAAATAGAGCTCATAGTTATTGATTTTCCTTTCATGTTCTGTTATTTACTTTCTTAGATCAAACTATCAATTCATTGTATAATTGAATAAAATATCAAGCCAAGAAGGTGACTTGTCATACTTCCAAATTGGGTGATTGAATGTTCAACCTATGCAATCATTGAGCTTTACTTTCATGTTCTATTATTTAGTTTCCTTTCATGTTATGTTATTTAATTTCTTAGATCAAACTATCAATTCATTGTATCATTGAGTAAAAGATCAAGCCAAGAAGGTAACTTGTCATACTTCCAAATTGGGTGATTGAATGTTATACCTATGCAATCATTGAGATTTACTTTCATGTTCTATTATTTAGTTTCCTTTCATGTTATGTTATTTAATTTCTTAGATCAAACTATCAATTCATTGTATCATTGAGTAAAAGATCAAGCCAAGAAGGTAACTTGTCATACTTCCAAATTGGGTGATTGAATGTTATACCTATGCAATCATTGAGATTTACTTTTACATGCTTTTACATTTTTTTCTACATTTAGATTCTCATTCAATTGTAATATTGGGTGTTCTTAAAGATAATTTCAATAAGGTGATTTTATCATATTTCTAAATGCTTGAATACCTAACTTATGCAATTATTGAGATTTCCCTTTGCATGCTTTAATTTCTTTCCTAGATTTAAAGACTATAGGATAATCGGTTTTCTATCATCTCAAGAGGGTGATTCTATCATACTTCCATATTTGATGTTGGAGTGATTGAACATAACTTAGTTGTTTTTATTTACATGCTTTGAAATGCTTTCTTAGATAAAAATTTCAATTCCTACAAGTGTGTTTGTGCGCTATATTTTATTTTGAATTTGTTTTCTTTATTTTCGTTACTTGATTTCATAGGTTAGTTAAATTTCATTTTAATTATTTGATTTCATATATTACATGAATTGGTTTTTGTTATTCTTTAGTTAGATTTATCTAAACTGAAAGATAATTTCTAGCACATACAGTGCACACATACTTCACAAGCTTATGAAGCCCTCGGGTTGAAAAATTAAATGACAGGAAATTATTTTTCCCCAACACCAGTCACATAAATTGAGTTTAGACTTCACCACCTACTAGGTCCAAAAAAACATACATGTACAATAGATGATAGATCCAAGGTAATGTTTGTGAATGGTAAGGAGACCACCACGCTTCCACTGGAAACTTGAAGTCTTAATGTTGGACATAATTGTGAATTACGGATAAAACATGATTCCCTAGACAAGTGCTAATCTAGAACAATAGGTTAAAGACTATACGACTAATTTTCCTAAAAAAGAATAGACACAGAGAATGGATTAGATTCTTACATGGAATCCAATCGCTTCCAAATGTTTCCTTCTGTCGTTTCTGTTGTAGCTTCAAATTCCAGCCGGCTGTGCAAAATATTTCTTGCAAGAATGAACACTAAACAAAAGAATATAGCAATAATACAAATGTATATTCAAGTTAGATTGCTAAATTAGTAAATCATAAACCATATACATCAACTAAGATCTTGCAATATGGAAAATCAAAGCCAATACAGATGCATATAGGGAAAATTAAGTTGTATTATTTATTAATGATAGAAGTGGAGGTTACAACCAAATGACTGATTTAGTGTCACCATCTCTAGCAGCATCAGAAAATCATCACAATGTAGATATCTTCAGCAAAATGTCACTCAAATCAATCTCCTCAATGAAAAATCCACCAGCATTTCTCTACAATAATTCTTCCTTCTTAAACACTAAGATCTATGCTCAATTTATAGAGAAGCTGAGGTATTTTTACAATCAATGACTTTCCAATAATAGGCAAGACATGTTCCCAATATTGTAGATGTCAAATGGACACATGGATTCGATGTTTGACACATGTGAACTCTTCTAGAAGGCACTGGCCAAGTGGAGATTCCAGAACAATGAGAATTTCGCTCCCAATGTGACCAACGCACCCATGGATGTTGGGAAGTGCTTTGCAGAGTAGCCTTTCATGGGGCTATCTGCATATGCAACACACTTAGTCCCTCTAGAGGCAGTGTTGGTGAGCTCTCATATGATATATTATAATCTTCAAACTTTGGAAACCTTTGCAGATGAAATTATTTGATTGATTTGTCTTGTTATTTGTCTTAGGGCATGTAGTAATTGAAATTTTAGGGGATGATAGACCCTATACATTGGTATTGGAGATGAAACTCTGGGATGAGGCAACAAATAGAACTATTGGAGTTCTTATTTTGAGCATGGGATCCAGCTATCGAGGCATTTCATATTAAGAACCAAGTGGTTCCTATAACAGTCGAGGATGTGTAATTTCTTACAGGTTTGTCGAGGAGAGGCTTGCCCATTTCGCTCTCAGGGTCTATTATAGGAGGAGAGAAAATGAGAGATTATGTTTTGTAACATTTTTATCCGGGGTTAGAGCCAAGCAGAGATGGAAAGATATACATCTGAGATGTTAGAAATTTTCCCTTGAGAAATATCCTTTTCATGATCAGAAAACTTGCCAACACCGTTACACTAAATGTAGCAAATAGATCGTATATGTAGTACGTGCTAGAGTGTATGGAGCCAATAGTCTTCAACTGGTACAAAGATATTCTATCTTAGATAAAGGAACAACTGAATAACGCAAAGGGAGGAATGAAGAAGAATTTCAGTTATTGTTCTGTCCTTATATCCTTTGCCTTCGAACGTATTCCATTGATGCAACCACAACATGTGACACTGGATATAGCTAGTACTAGAGATCCTCGGATGTAGAGATAGGTAGAAATCATGAGTCAACATGCAGGCCAATCAAATTTTGTATTCTCTACTTCATTCTTTGCCTAGTTCCAGCAACAAATCATCGCCATCAACGAGTATGCATACCTAGGCGTTGATTTCTGAGGGGATCTAGATTTAGCATTACCAGAAGGCACTCAGTGGGGTGCAATAGGTAAGAATGTTTTGACCATGTTTTTTATTTTCCTAAGGTTTATACAATTTTTTTGTATTTTTATGGTTTCCCAAGACTAAACTAAATGTTTGATGTAATGCAGATGTTGGTCGTGTTCAACTAGTAGTGGAACTGGAGCGCGAAGTAGATGTGCCAGCAGAGAGGGTTATCGGGAGAGCAGTCCTTCAAGATCTTGATATGGCTGAGACTCTGATTGAGCTTCAGCAACACATAGAGGTTTTGACCTTTGGGATTCCATATTGTTGGATCGAAGAGCTTCCTATGCAACTGCATCGACACACTATTGGGGTTCCTAACTGCTAGATGCGGTTACTTTGTAGGATAGCTAGATCTATAGCATGTTACCACAAGCACCACTAGTTTACTTGTGACATTTTTCATACATTTTGAGGTCAGATGACCAATGTGTCTTGGGCACAAATTTTGTAAAAACCTATAACTATATATATATATGATTTCAGTGTTTTCCTATTTTTATTGTGCAATCCTATTCAATGATGTGAATGTTTTCTTTACATATGTTGCAAATGTCTATATAAAACTTGATTAGCTAATGAATCAATCAATGTGTTCAAATTTATGGAAATGTGTTGATATTGAATAAAATCAAAGTGTATTTCTAAAATTTGAACTCTAAGGAACAATATATGCAATGTTGGATTTCTAACAGTATAAACACTAGTAAGTTTTAATACCACAAGTTGTGAGTCTAACCTTATGATGATATGGTTAATACCAAATGAAATGGAATCAGAGAGAAGTTCAATTAGCGCGCTATACTCAACAATATTTTTTGTCCATCTATCAACACAAATCCCTTGAAAACTCACTAACTCGTCGTTCAGAGTGAAAATGGCCCACACTGCAGAGGATAGATTCTGCATACTACGAATAGCACTATCAACATATCCAAGAAAGGGTTCCAAAGATTCAGACATCTCTGATGAAATTTAAAGTGGATTACTAATGTCAAGAAAAATATAAAAACAAATTAAGATAGTGAATTCAAGTCAACAACAAATATATACAATATAATACAAAAAACTACTATGCTCATGATTAAGCATAATAACATTTCAAGTAAAACCCATTTCTAGGCTGCACCAACGGAATTCCATCGTAATCAACCAACTCATAGGTGCCCTTAGCAAGAACTCTTTTGACAATATAAGGGCCATGCCATAATGGCTGAAACTTTCCTGTACCTATTACATCATATTCTTGATCGTAAAGAAGGACCAAGTCACCCTATGAGAAAATGCGAGGTTGGACATTTTTGTCATATTGCGCCTTTATACATCTCTTATGCACCAACTGAAAAGGAGACACATTTCTTCTTCACGATGTGTTTCATCAAGATGGATGAGGTTAAGGAGACATGCTTCTTCTTCTGAGGTGTCAGGTAACAAGTCAATCACGAGTTTTAACGATGATATTTCACATTGGATTGGTAAGATAGCTTCTATACCATACACCAACTCAAAAAGAGTAAAGCCAATTGAATTTCTCACCGAGGTTTGTTACGCCCACAAGGTGGAGTACAGGATCAAATGCTAGTTTCTTTTACAAAATCCTATCATTCGTTGAAGTATACGTTTAAGAATTTGGTTGATAGCTTCAACTTGTCCATTTGATTGTGGATAATAAGGAGTAGAATTATCATGTGACAATCCTAACTTGGCAGTCAATTTAGCCATCATGTGATTGTGAAAATGCTTCCCATGATTTGTAACTATAGCCCGTGGGACCCTAAACCGTGCAATAACATGATTAAAGAAAAAAAATGCAACTGTTTGTCCCGTGTTGTTGAATGTAGGCATCAATTCAACAATAATATAACCATGCCCCCCAGACAAACGAGGATTATAGGTCATTAATTCAATACCCCATTTCGAAAATGGTCCCACAGAGACAACAAGATGCAATGGCATTGGTGGTTTGTGGATTTTACGATAAAAAATCTGGCATGCATGACAACATCTGACGGTGAGGATGCAATCTCAAAAAATAGTTGGCCAAAAGTAACCGGTGCAGAGTATCTTCTACGCGATAGCATAACTAGATAAATGTCCACCACAAGCCCCAGCATGATAATAATTTAACACTTTTTCAGCCTCCTCATGAATGAGGCACCTCCTTAAAATGGTATCGACACCACGAAGATAAAGTGTATCACCGATGATCAGATAATATTTTTCTTGGTATCGAATACGTCATTGTTTAGAGTGAGAGGTATCAGGTCGAAAAGTTTGGGTTTGGACATAAATGATGAAATCCCCATACCAAGGATCAGATGATCCGATCATGAATAGAGACTCATCAGGAATTGATGGTTCCGTTGTAGTTGCAGTACTATCAGAGGGAAGGTCACAGAGAAGCTCAGCCAGAACTAAAGACTTATTTGACTTGGATTTGATGAATTCCAAATCAAATTCCTGCAAAATGACAATCCATTTTGAATATTTCCCCCCCAGAATTTGACGTGATAAGATATAAGTCATGGGGTTGCAATTCGAAACTATAGTGGTTTTTTGGAGCAGGATATAATGGTGAAATATTTGGACAGCTTGAACAGCTGCCATGGCAAGCCTTTCTACGTATGAATACTTAACTTCCGTATCATTGATATTACGACTCAAATAATAGATTGGATGTTCAATTCCATCTTCTACTTGGACTAATACCATAGCAATAGTCGTTTCAGCTGTAGCAATATATAGGAAATAATCATTTTGATAATTAGGGGGATACATTAATGATGCTTAGATAAGAGTGTCCTTGACATCATCAAAATAATCTTGCGCAACTTGGTCTCAATGGAAGGGAACCCCTTTTTTCAATAGTTGAGTAAATCCTTTAGCCATTTCAGCGTAGTTTAGAATGAACCTTCTTAGGAAGTTAGCCTTTCCTTGAATTTTCTGTATCTGAAGTAATTTTGATGGCGTAGGAAAATCAAGAATGGCCTGAATCTTGAGTGGGTTGATTCAAATTCCTTCTTTTGAGATCACGAATCCAAGCAAACGACCAGAACCAACACAAAACACACATTTATGTGGATTGAGGCATATTTTGTAGTGTCGGCAGCATAAGAAAATGGCTATCAAATGCATCGGTGATCATTTTGATTTCGTGAATGTGCTGGTAATTCATCTAGATATGGTTGAACAATGTGCTTGATGTCATTGAAAGCATAATCCATTGCTCTCTCAAAAGTGGCCCCACCATTCTTTAAACAAAATGGTAGTTTCAAATAAGTGAATGTGCCCTAGGGACAGATAAATGTTGTCTTATGTTGATCCTATGGGCAGATTATGATTTGATTTTAGCCAAAAAATCCATCCATGAATGAAAATATTTCACATCCAGCACAATTGTTAATGATCTGGTCGATAAAGGGAGTAGGATAGTTGTCTTTTGGACAAGCATGATTAACATCCCAATAATCGACGCACACTCTAATGGTTCCTTATTTTTTCATGACAGGAACAATATTGGAAATCCACTCGGTTAGCGGAACATGGTATATAAATCCAGCATGCAAAATTTTTTCAACTTCTACTTTGATGGCAGCGGCTTTCTTCAGATGAGAAGGATGAAGCCGTTGACACACCGGTTTGAAATCATGATACATATTAATAGTGTGTTCAACAATACTAGTATCTATGCCTGGCATTTCCTCATAATACCAAGAAAATACATCACAGAATTCACGAAAGAGAGAGCGATATGATTCGAGTTTTGATGGAGAACAAGATACACGAACATGAATATTTTCTACAATGCTAGGTTTGGTCGAAATGTTGATAGAAATGGTTTCTTCAATATTCGACAGATTTTGCTCAGAATCGATTGCATTAAAGGGTAAATAATTCGAAAAGAAAATTTTGATGGATGGGTGATATAGTTCACTAAGATTATTTTCTTCACAATCAGGAATATGGGAACTATGATGATAATCTTTCCATGGTTCTCCTTCTGACATCATGGCTTCCAAAATATTCTCATCTGTCAAGAACATTGAGGAAAATGGATTAGATGGAGTGCCAAAATCTAAGGAACGATCAACCCAAACACTCGACGATGATGATTTCGGATTTTTTGCCCAAGCCAAATAGATTGATTGCTATGCCAGCTCAATAGGGCTCGCAAACAGAAACTCATCCAAAATGGTAATTTCAGAATCACCCGTACTCTTCCTTAAGCCAGATAGAGTGGAAGAGGTCATGTAGTAGGTCTCTATACTTGTAATTTTTGTCGACGTTGCAGGCGACGGTAATGCAAAGGTTCCCATGAGAGTGGAATCCTTTAAAAGTACTACACCAATTTTTTGAAGTTCTAGTTGGGGTATGAGAAAAAACAGAACACTTCCAGTTACCTGCGAAGCAGAGGCAAAGAAGGATAGCTGATTAATGGCTGTGATTGTACCTTTATGTGGAAAGGAAATCATTATAAAATATGTAGAAACAATTACAGTCATTGCATATACCCATGGCCTTCCACGTAAAATATTATAGTCAATGGGTCCGTCAACAACCTTAACATTGATATTCAATGTTATCCCCCCTATTTCAACATGTAGGTTATTAATAATACCAAAAGGTTTATATGTACGTCCATCAAATGCCTTCAACGTTGTTGATTATTGTGATAAGCATGGCGAGCTAAGTGACTTCCAAAAATAGAGACACAATGCATGTAGATTCTCCCTCATCAATAATAGTGCGATGAAAAAGGTGATTGAGAACATTTACTTGTATGGAGAATGCCAATTCTACTGGTAGTTGTGGCACATAACCTGTATGATTAAAGACGACAAGAGTAGAATCAGTCGGATCAATTCCACCAATAGCCAAAAATAAAGCCTGTTTTTGGGAGGGACAATTTTGTAATACCTCAAGAGCATACATAGCTGAAGGGGATTGAGCCAAATATTCAACTATATTAAAATTTTGTGCATCTCTCGCTCGAGGATTATATGTCGATTTGTGAAATACTCCCTTTGGTGGCTTGATTGTCAATTCAGGAATAGAAGTAGGCGGTACTGATTCCGTAGACGGATTCTTTGTCGAGGTAGTAGGTTGATCAGTGGCCTGAATACCATAATATTTATTACACGTTGACACCAAAATATATGTTGAAGGTTTTGTGAAAGATAACATTAACACTTGGGAACTAGGAGCTGGATCCATAGCAACCATGTTTGTGTCCGGATTTGGAAATGGGTCTGTCAACACAGCTGACGCATGGGAAGTCTTGATGATTTTTGAGACTTCAGAATGGTGAGGACAATCCCTATAAAAGTGTTCCTCATTACAGATTATGCATGGATAATGAGGTTTACTTGGTCCAGACGATTGATCAGATGATCATTCCTGCAGGTTAGAAGTTTGCTTTTTCTTTGATTTCCCCTTTTTCTTACTTCCGGGTTGCTTGTCACTTTTGCCTTTGTGAAATGACATGACATTAATTTTGGAAGCAGGAGCAGGATCATATGCAGTAGCATGATGTGTGCTTGTAGTGCCTATCAATCCATCTCCGACATGAGAGTCCTTTAATTGAGGAGGAACAATAAAATTAGATCTCGGTGCATTAAGAATTTTTTCATAAAGCACGCCAGACTGAGTATAAATAAAGTATAAATATTGGGCACGAGCGATAACTTTCTCTTCTGTGATGCACCACCCTTAGCCACATCCTTAGTTATATATGGTAACAGGGACTTAATGAACCATTCAGCAAGGAGCTGATCCGGAACAAAGGTCTTAACCATTCGACGACGACGACGCCACTCATGAATATGATCAAAGATGTGAGTAGCATTAGTCTGTTTGAAATTGGTCAAGAGTTCTGTTCCAGTTTCATAAATGATGGGTAACTGGAAATGAGTCAAAAAGATAGTAGCTAGGGCTATGAAATTATCAAAATAAGCTCTAGGTAATTCAATGTACCATTTTGCAGCCGGACCTGTGAGTGTATATTGGAAAATATGTAGTCGAACAGAATCATCATTCAGGGAGTTTGATGAACACCATAAATGATAAGTCATGAAATGAGTCGACGGATCTTCTCCAAGTTTTCCATTGAACTTAGGAATATCCGAGGGTAGTTTATGAGGTATCGTCGGCCACCAAGGAGCATAGTTAATTGGATCATTGTTTAACTGATTTAAATCTAGTAACTCTAAAGTTGCAACAAAGGGAAACTGTCGATTAAGGTTAGGTTCAACATAGCCAAGGTAAGATGGAACTGTTTGAGCAACAGGCCTTTGAGAACCATCATAAGGAATCTGTTGCTGGTAACCCAAATAGAGGTTTTTTTGAAAAGAAAATGCTTGAGGATTCTATTGACCAAAACTTGGATATGATACTTTTTGAAATGAATTTTGAGGCATTTGCGCCTATGGCTACCAAGGGGTCTGTCCACCAATGTTATAACCCAAATTAGGATAACTTGGATTCGGTTGATAGGTATAATCAGGCTGCGATTGTGACATCCCATGAAATGGTAAACCAGCTCGTGAATAGATGATTCTAGATACAGGTTGTTATAAATTAACCGAAGGATTTGGAGTCTAAGGACCCAACATTTGATGATATTGAGTTGAAGGACCCGTTTGATAAGGTTGTACAACATTTTGATTCTGTAACAGGGGTAAAGTTGTATTAGCAAGTGGAAATGATGTGGGTGTAATAGGTTGAACTGGTTGATACAATTTTATATCCATTTGTGGTTGGATAGGTAGAGTGGGCTGCCATTGGAAAACATTCATTTCAACATTAGATTGACCAAAAAGTGATGGAGTACTGTCATATTGGGTGACCAAAGGTTTCCCCCGAACATGAGGAGGATAATAAGACGGAAAATATTTCTCTCCAAATGCTGGGAGTCCAGTTGATATGGTACTTAAAGGAATAGACCTAGAAGGACTGGCTTGATATTGCCCTGAAGATGTGTATAATGAATCAAGTCGTTCAATACTTACTATAATAGTACTAGTTAAAATATCGGATGATGACATTGGTAATGTCCATGTATTTGAATATGCACCAGAGAAAATTCCAGATAATGATTTGTAACTTGATGGGACCAAAGGGCCACCATGAAAATATGACTCTGGTGAAGTTGTAAACATCGACGGGGTAGCGAGGGCAGGATCTGACTTAATTGGAACAGATATCCCAACTGAAGATGTTGGTCCAGTCATTGTTACTTGAGAAAATGTACACCCTTTTGAATCGACAGGAGTTTGAAAAGGAACAGGATCAACAAAAGAAGATGGTGTTGATTGAGAAAAAGTCTCGTACAGGTAAAGGTCCTCCCTAAAATGGGTTGGAGTTAAAGGTGTCTCGTCTTGTGGGATTTCTTCAATCGCAATTAAACTAGGTGGAAGTATTTCACCGTTAGGCCCAAATTATATTTTAGGTGGTTGACTGTGTGATATGGGAGATTCAATAGCTACAAAACTTTGTGGGATGAGCAAGGTAGGAACAACTTCCAGTTGTATGACTTCAAGATTTAGATGTTCTAGCAAAGAAGAGATAGGATCTAGATCAATTTCTGTTTGAGAAACATCGAGTCCAAGAGGTATGGTCTCACTGATTTTATGGATCGTGACCATGGGTAGCTGTGAAGACTCCATTTTGACAATAGTAGACGAACCAGGATGTGTAGAAACAACTTGAGATAAATTTGGTATATTGGAAAATGATGTTTCACCAGAGGTCCGAATTGTACTTGATTTGGCAGATTGTGATCGCCTTTGCCTACCAGAAGTAACTTCTAGTGGTAAAGGTGATTTTAATGCTAGTCTACACGAACGATGTGTTGGGTATGTGTTATATTCTTTCCACGACTAGCCCCACGTGCTATACGTTGCATCGAGCGTAGCAGGGGGGTCACAAGGGGGGAGGTAGCCCCCACTGTTGGGGTCCAGGGCAGTGCCCCGGCAAAAATTGTTTTGGTGTGCGGACCCACTCATAGGCGGACCCACCCATGTTTTGTGCATGATTTTGCACATGGTTTTGGGGTACGATGGTTTTCGGCCCCTGGTATTTTGTAGATCCGGTCAAGGGAACTACGGTTATGTTCTAATCCAGGGTTAATGGATTGGGGTTTATGTATGCTTCGGCATGTATATATATGTGTTGTAACACTAAAAGGAATATAATGAAAAATCAAGTCGGTCGTCCCGGTTTGGGATCCAGGGGAAAATCTCTATGTTTATCTGTTTTATGTTTTATGCTCTCGCTATTGTTTATCTTCTGTTATAAGATTCGTGAGTAGATAATTTCTGTTCAGGGTTAAAACCTACATGAGGTCGTGCTGTTTCGCCTGCGGGGATACTCTTTTCGCCGAGGGTTTTGGTCTTGGGGATCAAGCACCACAGGTAGACTCTGCTCAAAGGTGAGATGCAGGATCAATTCTTGCGGTGAAAGAATATGGCGAGCGGCGGAAAGATAGAGATCGAGAAATTTAATGGTCAGAATTTTGAGTTGTGGAAGCTCAAGATGGAGGATTTTCTGGTGGATAAAGATCAGTGGATCGCGGTAGATCCAGGTACTAAACCAACGGCAATGTCAGATGAAGACTGGAAGAAACTGGATTGGAAGGCCAAGAGCACAATACGGTTGTGTGTGTCAGATTCAGTATTGTTGAATGTATCTGGGGAAGCTACGGCGAAGAATTTGTGGGAAAAACTTGGGACTTTGTACCAATCTAAGTCTCTGGTAAATAAGTTGTTTCTGCGGAAAAAGTTGTATAACCCGAGGATGAAGGATGGAGACTCGGTGACAGAGCATCTGAACGCCTTCAATACTGTGGTAAGTCAACTATCATCTATTGATATTAAAATCTCAGATGAAGATAAGTGCATCAGTTTTTTGTGTTCTCTACCAGACTCATGGGACAATCTAGTTATTGCAATAGGTAGCAATACAACTACCTTGAATTTTGATGACATTGTCTCAGCCTTGTTGTCGGAGGAAATGAGATGGAGAAATATGGAGGGCCGGAATGGAGATGCATTATTTGTACGAGGAAGGTCCCAAAACAGAAAAAAGAATAAGGTTTTGAGTGGGAGATCCAAATCTAGAGGGAGATCTAAATCTCTTGGAAAGTTTGTAAAGGTATGTTGGAAATGCGGAAAGGAAGGGCACTACAAAATGGACTGCATATCTAAAGCTTCTGAGAAAGGAAAGGGATCTGATGATGCTCCTTTTGCAGAAGCAAAAACCACCTCGGATGAAGGTGGGGATGTGTATTTGGCTTCTTCTTCAAATACACATGTAGATCATGAGTCATGGTTGATTGACTCAGTTGCATCTTATCATACTCCCCATAGGGAGTGGTTCTCATGAAAGTATGAGAAATATGATGGTGATGTCTTCCTAGGGGATGATAGGAAGGCCAAAATCCATCGACGTGAAAAGTCAAGCCGAAGCCGCAAGGTGGAAGGATTAGAACACTTCCCCGGTGTTTTTCATATTCCCGCATTGGCTAGAAATCATTTCCGTAAGCAAGATGGATGATGTAGGTGTAAAAAAAAAGTGTTCGGAAAAAGATGCCCCTGCAAGATGGTTCGTGGAGCATCGGTATTACGCTGAGTTCCGACTAGAACTCGTATAAGCTACAAGGCAGCACTATTATTGATGGGTGTAATAGTTATGCGGTTCCCGGGAAGAGGAGCGGAAAGCCTAGCTATCTCTGGAGAAAAGACCATGCTATGGCATCAAAGGCTTGGACATATTGAAGAGAAGGGCCTTCAGGACCTGCATGGAAATGGTATGGTAGAAGGTATGTCTAATTGCTCTCTGGATTTCGATTTCTGTGAACATTGTGTATATGGGAAGAAGAATCAGTTGAGTTTTCCGTCTGGTGCTAAGAGGGCGAATAAGATATTAGAGCTTGTGCACAGTGATGTGTTTCGACCTGTGTCGGTTCTATCACTAGGAAAGTCTATGTACTATGCTTCATTCATAGATGAATTCTCAAGGAATACATGGATATATTTCTTGAGGAAGAAATCTAAAGTCTTTTACAAATTTAAAGAATTTAAGGCTCTGGTGGAAAACCAGATAGAGAAGAAGATAAAGTCGCTGAGGACAGATAATTGTGGGGAGTTCTGCAAGAAGGAATTTGAAGAGTTTTGTAAGAAGTGTGGTATAGCACGACAAAAGACTACTCCATACACACTTCAGCAAAACGGAGTTGTAGTTGTAGAAAGAATGAACAGAACGTTTATGGAAAAGGCAAGAAGCATGCTTAATGGTACCGGGTTAGGACAAGAATTCTAGGTAGAGGCAGTGGAGACTGCATGCTATCTGGTTAAAAGATCACCTTCATCGGTGTTGGAGGATAAGACTCACATGAGGTATGGACTGGTAAGAAACCATATCTTTCACATCTAAAGGTATTTGGATGTGATGCATATGTACATGTTCCAAAGGAGAAAAGGACCAAGTTGGATAATAAATCTGAAAGGTGCATCTTTATTGGGTATAAGGATGGTTTAAAAGGTTACAAGCTTTGGAGCTCAGAAACAAGGAAGGTTGTGTACAGCCGAGATGTGGTGTTTAGAGAGGTGAAATATGTTGTTAAAAATGAAATCATACCAAAGGAACCTGAGAAGATAGAGTTTGAGCTAAAGGAGGATGAATCAGACTCTACAGCAGAAGAAGATTCAGAAGAGGAAGAGCCACAAACTCCAGCTTTGAGAAGATCAGTTCGGGAAAGAAGGCAACCAGAAAGGTATAGTCCATCTGCTTTCTGTTCAGGTTTTTTCTTAACTATAACTGATGATGAACCCAGAACTGTCAGGGAGGCAGTAGATTCAGAGGATGGAAAACTATGGAAGGAGGCCATGGTTGATGAAATGGCATCCTTGCACAAAAATGATGCATGGGATTTGGTGGAGTTGACGGCTGGAAGGAAGCCCATTGGGAGCAAATGGGTGTTTAAGAAGAAGATGAATGTAGAAGGCAAGGTGGAGAAATACAAAGCTCGGTTGGTAGCGAAAGGTTATTCCCAGGTGCCGGGAATTGATTTTGGTGATATTTTTTCTCCCGTTGCCAAAGTTACTTCTATCAGATTAATTTTATCTGTTGTTGTTGCATTTGATTTTGAGATAGAACAGATGGATGTGAAGACAACATTTCTTCACGGGGATCTAGAAGAGGAGATCTACATGAAGCAACCTGAAGGCTTTATGGTGAAGGGTAAGAAAGAACTGGCATGCAGGTTGAAGAAGTCTCTGTATGGGTTAAAACAGTCACCAAGGATGTGGTATCAGAAATTTGATACCTATATACGGGGACTTGGCTTCACCAGAAGTAAGGAGGATCATTGTGTTTATTTTAAATTAATTGGTGACTGTGTTATTTATTTGGTTTTGTATGTGGATGATATGTTGTTGATTGGAAATGACAAAGAAATTATCCAAGATTTGAAGACCCAACTGTTCTCCAAATTCGACATGAAGGATCTTGGTGCCGCAAACTATATTTTGGGCATGGAAATTAAGAGAGATCGGGCAAAGAGGAAGCTCTGGTTAAACCAGAGGAAGTATGTCGAGACTATATTGCAGAGGTTCAATATGCATGATAGTAAACCTGTGAATGTTCCTATTCCTGTAGGTGTAAAGCTGTCTGCCGAACAATGTCCCAAGACACAAGAAGAAGAGGAGTATATGTCCCGTGTTCCATATGCAAGTGCAGTGGGTAGCCTGATGTATGCAATGGTCTGTACTAGACCAGACATTGCACATGAAGTGGGAGTATTGAGCAGGTTTATGTCAAACCCAGGGAAGGAGCATTGGACAACAGTGAAGTGGGTTTTCAGATATTTACGTGGCACTAGTGATTATGGCTTGTGCTACCAGGGAAGACTAGGATTGGAAAGAATGTTGGACATTCATGGTTTTGTTGATGCAGACTGGGCTAGAGATCTGGACCAAAGAAGATCTACTAGTGGGTATGTGTTTAACCTATTTGGTGGCGCAGTCACTTGGCTGAGTAAAAGACAGTCTGTAGTGGCTCTTTCAACTACAGAGGTAGAATACATAGCAGCCACTCATGCAAGCAAGGAAGCAGTTTGGTTGCAGAGATTGTGTTCAAGTATGGGATTGGTACAACAAGCTATAAGGAAAAAATGTGATAGCCAAAGTGCAATTTTCTTGGCTAAGAACCCTGCTTACCATTCAGAGACAAAGCACATTGATGTTCAATATCACTTTGTTAGAGATATGGTTGAGGCTAAAAGGGTGTTGCTGGTAAAGGTAGACACTTTGAAGAATGTTGCAGATGCATTAACGAATTCTGTGAGTACTCAGAAGTTCTCTTGATGTAGAGAAAAAATGGGTGTTGAAGAATTGGCCCAGTGACTAAGCTCTCCTGTGGCCCCCTATGGAAAGAAAACAACAAGTGGGAGAATGTTGGGTATGTGTTATATTCTTTCCACGACTAGCCCCACACGTTTTACGTTGCGCCGGCCATAACAGGGGGGTCACAAGGGGGGAGGCAGCCCCCACTGTTGGGGTCCAGGGTAGCTCCCTAGTGAATTTTTTTTTGGTGTGCAGACCCACTCATAGGCAGACCCACCCATGTTTTGTGCATGAGTTTGCACATGGTTTTGGGGTATCATGGTTTTCGGCCCCTGGTATTTTGTAGATCCGGTCAAGGGAACTACAGTTATGTTCTAATCCAGGGTTAATGGATTGGGGTTTATGTATGCTTTGACATGCATATATATGTGTTGTAACACTAAAAGGAATATAATGAAAACTCAAGCTGGTCGTCCCAATTTGGGATCCAGGGGGAAATCCCTGTGTTTATCTGTTTTATGTTTTATGCTCTCGGTATTGTTTATTTTCTGTTATAAGATTCGTGTGTAGATTATTTTTGTTCAGGGTTAAAACCTACACGACGGGGGAAAGGATTTTGTTCTTCCACGATACTAATTTATTTTAACCAAAAACAAATAAACAAAATAAAATGGTAATTCTAGGAAAAAGGGTTTACCAAGAAACTGTGAACTGCAGAATAGCTCTTGGAAAACCAAGAAGTACGGGTAGGCAATCTCCCCGAATGTTGTGTTCAGTGTATCACAATTTACAAGGCGGCCGACTCGGTTCACTATGGATTGATAGCACCTAAAATTTTTCCTCCCAAATATACCCGAAGATATGTGAAGGCCCAAATCCATATTAGCATTATTCGATGGGAAACCGCACAGTGAGAGCACCACTTTATACTTATCATACTGTAACACCGCCCGATATACCTAAAAGTACGTGCACGAGCTACGATATACTTATGTACGTGGAGTGAGGTATCACAGTCAGAATGTATCGTAGACAAGTTAATGAGAGCTGCTATGTTTTACGATGCTGGAACACGTCTCTAGCCTAGACCTTCTAAATGTTATCGGTATGGTTCCAATGTTTTGTTAAGTAAATTGAGATTAATTTTATGTTGATCTTGCTTAAAAAATTGCGTTTCAAAGGTTCACCGTGATGATGTATTGGAAAATTCCTAAAATGAAACTAAGAATGATAAGAAATCTTTCACTTTTAGTTTTTCAATGAAAATCCTAGCTACTAGAGGGAAAGAGCAATCAATTTGCGAGAAAACAAATGAATGAGCACAAACTAAATATAGATTTCCTAATTGTTCCTTTTGCAAAACACACAAACCACTACATGCAAATGTAGATTTTTCTTTTCAATTCCTTTAATGTTATGAATGCAGAAAAGAAACTAAGTGCACTAAATCAACAAAATCAAATGCCTTTTACTTTTGAGAAATGAGGAATACAAACAACAATTTCTCTTATCAGGAAACAAATAATTTACGACAAATTCCTTTTTCAAAAGCAAATGGATGTAATGTGACAATAAAAATACTTTGAAATTAACTTGCCAATGATAAAGAAAAATTCTTTAAACAAACATTGAACAATTTTCTTTCAAAGGAGGAAGAGGTAGATGAATTCACTGGTCAATATGAGACCCATGGTTTTCAAAACACATCAAAAAACAAACTAAAACAAGCTGCAAAGACAAATTCAAGGGAATTTGGATGGCTTTAGGAGGCAACGCAGTCTCTAAAGAGAGACAGTGTTGTGCAACACAAGCCTGAAAGGGAGACATTGCTATGCAAAGCACTGTGTCTGGCTCAAGAGTGCGTTGGGTGCAGTGTATAAATAAAAATAAAGTTGTTTAACACACTTCTTTTGCAAATTTGGATCTTAAAAAGCCTAATATTTGTGAGTAACAACTACTGGGTGAATAAACAGAGAAAATCAGAGGCTAAAACACCTAGGATAAAGAGTAATATTGCCAGCAGAGTCGCCAATTGATTGGACAGAATTGTGAATTACGGATAAAACACGCTTTCCTAGATAGGTGCTATTCTATAACAACATGTTAAATACTATATGAATACTTTTCCTAACTAATAAAAGACATACAGAATGGATTAGATGCTTACTTGGAATGCAAGCACTTCCAAATGATTCCTTACGTTGCTTCCGTTGTAGATTCAAGTTCCAGCTGGTTGTGCAAAATATTTCCTGCAAGAATGAACACTAAACAACATAAGATAGAAATAACACAGACATCTATTCAAGTTAATTTGCTAAATCAGTAAATCATAAACCATATACATCAACTAAGATCTTGCAATATGGAAAATCAAATCCAATACAGATGCATATAGGGAAAAGTAAGTTGTATTCTTTATTAATGATAGAAGGGGAGGTTACAACCAAATGACTGATTTAGTGTCACCATATTCAACAACATCCCAACCTCATCACAATGTAGATATCTCCAACAAACTGTCACTCAAATCAATCTCCTCAATGAAAAATTCACCAGCATTTCTCTGCACAAATTCTTCCTTCTTAAACACTAAGATATGTGCTCAATTTGTAGAGAAGCTGAGGTAGTTTTACAATCAATGACTCTCCAATAATAGGAAAGACATGTTCCCAATCTTGTATATGTAAAATGGACACATGGATTCGAAGTTTGAAACATGTGAACTCTTCTAGAAGGCACTGGCCAAGTGGAGATTCCAGAACAATGAGAATTTCGCTCCTAATGTGACCAACACACCCATGGATGTCAGTAAGTGCTTTGTAGAGCAGCCTTGCATGTGGCTACCTGCATATGCAACACACTTAGTCCCTTTAGAGGCAGCGTTGGTGAGATCTCATATGATATATTATAAACTTCAAACTTTTGAAACCTTTGCAAATGAAAATCTTTGATTGATTTGTCTTGTTCTTTGTCTTAGGGCATGTAGCAATTGAAATGTTAGGGGATGATAGACACTATACATTGGTCCTGGAGATGATGCCCAGTTAACCAGGTCATTAGGAATGATGCCCAAATTGACCTATAACACTTAAGCTATATAATACTCTGAGGGCCTAATACCTTGAAAATTGAATCAATCCTCATGAATATGTTTGATAGTGGGGTGGTCTAGACTGCCAACTTCTGGGAGTTATGGCCACAAGGCATGAAGCTACAATTACTTGGAAGTAGTCCAAGAATCGATTATATATATATATATATATATATATATATATATATATATATATATATATATAGATATATTATTTCACAATAATTTGGAGTAAGTTTGAATATCCATAAAAAATATTATATCATGAATATAACCATTGATAACACAACCCAAACATACATCAGATTCAAAAATACATAGAATATTATTCCTATCACAAGCACAACAGTGAACCTCATTGCTTAGGAGTGATTTATTCTTATCAACATATAAGTATTTCATCATTCACATATAACATTTATCAATACAATCCATAAGACAATATACATGGGCATTTTACAGTTATATGTGTCTTTAAATATGTTTGGAAACTGAAGGAGGGATTTCAACTCTCCACCCAACCATAGGCCTACTAAATTGCAATCTTTCTGCAATTTACCACCCCCAAGATAGATCCAAAGTATGAGGGGATGATTTCTTAAGGAAATTCACACTCAAGGCTTAGTCACATACCCAAGACAAGGAATCCATTTTCCTATTGGTTTAACAACTTCTCACTAGTAGTAAGCACCAAAATGGCTCACTCACTCTTTGAGTCAAAATATAGGGCTTCACCTAAGATTCATATGGCCACTGCTAAGCTCCAAGGGGATGAACCTACTATATAGGTGGTTTCTAGATCACAACTATTATTTTTGGCAAGAACCATAGGGGTATTTAGTCACTAAATAGGTGGTTTTATAGCTCCTTCAGCAAGAACCGTAGTTATTATATTTCCCTATCAAGTGTTTCATTAACCAAAAACAAGCACCAAGTAGTTCAAGCATTCTAAGCTTCCCTCCAACTGTCTAGGATTAGAATCACCATCCACAATACAAGAGATATGAGTAATAACACCCTAGGATTCTAAACACTAGCTCTTGAAAATTCCAATCCAAATAAGTTTATAAACTTTGCTTCAAAAACCTCTCTCTCTCTCTCTCTCTCTGGGGATTCACTCACGTGCATTCCATTCCACGATTTTTTTTTTAATTCTCTATAGGAAATTACATTTCTCTCTCTCTCTCTCTCTCTCTCTCTCTCTCTCTCTCTTTTGGGCTTCACTCATGTGCATTCCGTTCCACAGTTTTTTTTTAATTCTCTATAGGAAATTACATTTTTATAACCCTTCTCTTGTACTTTTTTTTCTTCTTTAGGTAGTCATTCCTCTTTCTTGATCCCCAAGAAGGGGACAAGAATTGGTTACGTACCCCCACCCATGCTTCCCCATCCTATCTTCTTCAATTCATGCCAATGGTGGCTAGTCACCAGTCAGGATGAGGTAAGTAAATTCAATTTGGTCATATGGGCCTACTCTTGGCATGCCACGAATAAGCGAAAAAAATGCCATTTTCTCCCCAACAAGCACAATATGGCACTCCCCTTAGAGCTTTGGATTAGTGTGTCACTCCCTTCATCCAATCATCCATTTATTTCCATGTAGATTTATATACATATAAAATTTACAAGTTGGGTTTACATATAGGCTCCATCCCCTTAAAGGAACATTGTCCTTAGTGTTCTATAAACATATCACAAAATTTAACAGCTGGGCTTTATATTTACAACTCTTACATTAATTTACACAATATCTAAGAATGTTTAAGATAATTTCATTTTATCCATCATTTCCCAAGTGGATTCATCTAGTCCAACGTGATTCCATTGCACCTTGAAGTTCTCTATTAATTTATTCCATAACATGATCAACCATCGATCCAAGATGTATAGTGGTTCTAGTTGGAACTCTCCCTCGGGCTCCGCCTATATCACATACTATTCAACAACATGATTACTGTCATGTACATACTTCTTAAGTAAGGATATATGAAAAATATCATGCGCTTTCACTACGGGTGGTAAGGCAAATCTATAAGCCACTAGCCCCACTATCTCAAAAAATGGAATGGTACACAAAATATAGGTGCAAAATTAACAAAAGATCCTACCTTCAATGAGCTCTCTAGGAATTCACTCACGTGTATTATGTTCCATGATTTTTTTTTAATTCTCTATAGGAAATTACATTTATCTCTCTCTTTCTCTCTCTCTCTCTCTCTCTCTCTCTCTCTCTCTCTCTCTTTCGGGCTTCACTCACCTGCATTCCATTCCACAATTTTTTTTAATTCTCTATAGGAAATTACATTTTTATAACCCTTCTCTTGTAATTTGTTTCCTTATTTAGGTATTCATTCCTCTTTCTTGATCCCCAAGAAGGGGAAAAGAATTGGTTATGTACCCCCACCCATGCTTCCCCATCCTATCTTCTTCAATGCATGCCAATGGAAGCTAGTCACCAGTCAGGATGAGGTAAGGAAATTCAATTTGGTCATATGGGCCTACTATTGGCATGCCACGAATAAGTGAAAAACATACCATTTTCTCCCCAACAAGCACAATATGGCACTCCCCTTAGAGCTTTGGATTAGTGTGTCACTCCCTTCATCCAATCATCCATTTGTTTCCATGTATATTTATATACATATAAAATTTACAAGTTGGGTTTACATACAGGCTCCACCCCCTTAAAGGAAAATTGTCCTTAATGTTCTATAAACATAACACAAAATTTAACAGTTGGGATTTATATTTACAACTCTTACATTAATTTACACAATATCTAAGAATTTTTAAGATAATTTCATTTTATCCATCATTTCCCAAGTGGATTCATCTAGTCCAAAGTGATTCCATTGCACCTTGAATTTCTCTATTAATTTATTCCATAACATGAAACCATCGATCCAATATGTATAGTGGTTCTAGTTGGAACTCTCCCTCGGGCTCCGCCTATATCACATACTATTCAACAACATGATTAATGTCATGTACATACTTCTTAAGTAAGGATATATGAAAAATATCATGCGCTTTCACTATGGGTGGTAAGGCCAATCTATAAGCCACTAGCCCCACTATCTCAAAAACTAGAATGGTCCAAAAAATATAGGTGCAAAATTAACAAAAGATCCTACTTTCAATGAGCTCTTCCTTGGTATGTTCTAGAGATACACATGCTCTCCCACATGAAATTACCTATGAATTCTTTGTTGATATGCATAACTCTTTTTTCATATCCCAGGCTACCTTTAATTTTTGTCTAATATTGGCGATCACCATGATATTCTGTATTATGTAAAATAAGACAACCAAGGTTCAAATACTTCGAATTAGCCCGATCTATGGAGAGGATGATAGGTCGTAGGCTCCAAAGGTATAGTGGTAGTGGTTGGAATTGACCTTGTGTCACACAAGTACAAGACTGACCCAATTGCTAATTCCTCTAGATACAAAAATAAAATTTCCTGATATTGAGCAGTTCTTACTCCCTTCCTTTAGCATAGCTGGTCCAAGAACCACTTTTTTCACGAGATCATCCTAGCTAATGAGAGTGCTACATTTTTTTTCCATACAAATCCTCGAAAAGGCTCATCTCCAGTGACTCTTGGTACCCATTGTTGTATGCAATTTTAAATAGTGGTAGGAACTCTACCCACCTCTTTGGTCAATGCATGACATACATTCTTAGCATGTCATCTAAAATTATGTTCACCCTCTAATTATAGCCATCAGTGTAAGGATCATATGTTGTACTAAATGCTATCTAGGTTCCAAAACCAACAAACAATCCTCTCCAACAATTTGATGTCAACTTGACATCCTAATCTAAAATTATATTCTTAGGTATGACATGCAATCTAAATATTTCCTTCATGAAAATATGAGCTATGTCAATAAATTTTTGGGTGTACTTGATAGCTATAAAGTTAATTGGCTTACTCTATTTATCCACTACCATCGTAATGACATCATGTTGCTTAGATGTTCTGGGAAATGTTGTGATGAAGTCCATAGATATGACTTACGTCTTCCACTTAGGAATTGGGATTGGTTGTAGCAATCATGCTAGGAAACTACATTCCACCTTGACTTGTTGAAAGTCCAAGCACCTACCAATGTATTCATCAATTTATATTTTCATATCTAGCCAATAATATATATTTTTCATGGATATTAGAAATTTCTGACAACTAGGATGACCTGGATAAGGTATTTTGCGAAAGTTGTCCAACATGACTCTTCTTCAAGTTTCCCATAAAAGGTACATGCCATATATCATTGAACTTAAATATTCCATCATCAATGAGAATACTATTATTTCTTAATGATTCTTATGGATCCTTCTGCAAGCACACTTTCACGTCCTGAAAGTGCTCATCTTGCAACAATGCTTCCTTCAACTTTTCTTTGATATTAAATTCACAAGTGCTTATGGCTACCAAGTGAGCCACTTGAATAATTATATGAAGTGCATTAGCCATGTCGTTATATTTACCTTTGATATTTTTTATCTCAAAGTTGAATTTGCTTATCAGAGCTAACCATTTAGCCTATCTTGCATTTTATTTAGGTTGATTAACCAAGTATCTCAACCCTCAATGATCTCACATCAACACAAATTTTATTCCAAGTATGTAATGTCTCCACATCTTTAGCGCATGCACATTTTTTGCAAGTTCTAGGTCATGGGTGAGATTGTTATTTTCATGTTAATTTAACTTTCTTGATTCATAATAGATCACATGCCCTTATTGCATTAGTACTCCACCTAGGTTGTCCTTGCAGGCATCTATACAAACCAAGGAAGCATTTTCTAGATTAGTTATTCTTAAGATAGATGATTTGTGAGAAATTTCTTGTGTTTTTCAAAGATAGTTGTACACTCTAATGTCCATTAAGATTTAGCTCCTTTACTTTGTAAGGTTATGATCAGATGACCAATTTTTGAAAAACCTTGAATGAACCACCCATAGTATCCAATCAATCCCATGAAATATTTGACTTCAGTGACATTTTTGGGAGTGGGCCACTCCATGATGGCCTTAATTTTCTCGTGACCCGTAGAAATAACTTCCTTTGAGATTGTATTCTTCAAATGTTAAACTTGATACTTAATAAATTCACATTTATTGAGTTTAGCATACAATCTGTGTTCTCTTAGTAACTATACTACTACCATCAAGTGATCCTCACGCTTTTCTCTAGTCTTTGAGTAAATTGGAATGTCATCCATGAACACCAAGACAAATTTGTCTATGTTCTGGTGTAGGAAATTATTCATTCAACATATAAAACCAAGTTTAAATAACAAAATTTAATATTTCCCAAAAAAATAAATTTCCACATTACAACCAAAAACTCCAAAATATATAATGTTTAGAGAATTCTTGATATAAAATTTTGCGCCTTTCTTTAAAACAATGGCATATTAGCATCAACACCAAGAATATGTTTACAATAGAAATATATTTGATATATTTGTTTAACATTCACAAATTTATGCCCACAGGATCTTGGATAGATGGTGATCAGGTGCACTTTTAAGGCACTCCTAGATGTTAAGTCACCGATTCAATTCCCCACCCTATTCGGGTGTTATTCTTGGACATGACCACGACGTAGCCTCACCGTTGTCGAAATTACGAAAAATAAAAATAAAAATTTCCAATTTATTTAATAAAATAATAGATAAACATGCAATAAAGAATGGCCATAGTTTTTATCCCCCCAAGAAATAAAGAAACAAGTCTTTGATACCATTAATTTTGAAAAATATATTATAATTTGTATCGGCTTTATAATTTATATTATTTTAATTATAATTTTTATTTGAATTTATAGTTTGTATTATTTTCATTTTTTGTAATCTTGGCAGGACTACATCTTTATCATGTCCAATATATCACCTCGATCATGGCGAGGAATTCAATTGGTGACTTCACATCAAGGAGTGCCATGACAGAGCACCCAATCACCGTCTATCCAAGACCCCGTGGACTGTATTATTTTCATTTTAAATTTTCTTAATTTATATTATTTAAATTTTCAAAAACAGATAATAATTTATTTATATGTTTTTTTTTATAGTCAATGGTGAACAAGATGTTATAATTTGTATTAATTTAAATTTTACTTTATAATTATATAATTTAAATTTTAAATTTATTTAATTTATGACAATTTGATTTTCGCCCACGGGGAATAGAATAGACGGTGACAAGGCATTATGTTAAGGCACTCCATTGTGAAAAGGTAATCGGTTCTAAACCCTATGGGAACAAATCCAGCCATGCTAGGTGCTGGTGTGGCCCAAGTCAAGTGTGATCCTTGGGTTATTTTGATGGATTAGATTCCCCTTGGTCAAGATTATTGAAGCTACAAGTTAGGCATGCTGAATTGCATTACCTAACCAAAAAACAAATATTTTGAAAAACACAATCATTTATTTTATTCACATTCTGGTAACATGTCTTGCTTGCTACAATTGAGCCTATGAATTGGTAATTTTGGTGATGCATATAGCCTCACCTATACACATTGAATGGAAAATGAATTTATGATGTTTCAAACTCACTTGTAAGAAGGGATTTTCAAGGATTATAGAGGTTTTTTCCACTTGTTTTCATAATTGTAGGTTTAATCAATAGGGGAAACTCTATGTGCTCTTGGTCTTAGGATTTGGAGTTTTGTTATCAATTAATATATTCATTTTTAAACATGATGGGAATATTATATTATAGAAAAATTTGTGGCCTATACAATAGGTGGTTATAATGGAAATCCTTCAAGGCCAACTATATTGTAAGCTCATGATGATCCTTATTCTCAATATCTATTAACTCTTTTATTATCTCAAAGGACACATGATATTTGGTAGTGTAGATTCTATAAAATATGTGAAGATACAAAAAAAATGACACTGTACATCAGACCCATTGTTAAGTAATATTTGAGAGAGGAGTACCATTTCTTATTAGGACTATTGCATCCAAGTGTATACCTTTATTGAAAATATCATCTGCAACGTAATTTTTCATTATTAACACATGAAAGAAGCTAAAAATATAAAAGGTTAGTTTCAGATTCCTAATTTTATCAATAATGCTTTTGCAACTTGAAATATCCATGAACAAGGTGATGGTTAACCAACCACAAATATCCCAACACCACCAATTCTTCGACACTTGCTTCTTTGGCAAAAACAATCCCTTGTAGTAATCCATTTGTCTTTGTTGCATTATTTTCTCAACTTCCTAACCCCAAAGTATACTCAATTCAAATTTTCCATTATGTTTGAGAATAACCCTGCCTTATCCTGCTACCCTCGTATTATGCTTTGAAACACCATCGAAAATTAGAAAAAAATATGTTTGTGATATCCTCCATTTCTCCATTTTATCTTGATCTAGCCTCAACTTCCACTATTATGTAGGTCTTGAGCGAATTTACTTGCTCCTTGGAAAAATAGGAAGGGGGTTAAGAAGCCATTCCTTTCCTTGGGAATCTGTGTTTCCCATATCAATAGGGAGGGAAAAATTCTTCCAATATTCAACAAATAACACTTGATCTCTTAATGCTAAACATTGAGGGTGATATCACTTATCATTGAAAATGCTATCATTTCCATCTATCCAAACCTTCCAACGAATAAATTTCAAGAATGACATCATATCTTCTTGAAAGAGCTCATTCCTTTGAATTTTTCAAGTTAGAAACTCTCCCAACAAGAGAATAGGGAGGTGGGATGGTTAAGGCATTGAATTCTAGAGAAGAGGGGAGGAAGGCTGAACTCCCAGACTTCATGAATAAAGGAACAATTGAGAAATAAATGGGAATTTTTTTCTTCCTATCTTATTAATAAATGACAACATGAGGGGCCATCCATTCCTCTTTTTTGAAGATTTGTTGTTGTCAAGTTTTTACCATGCGTTAACAACCAAAAAAAAGAGTCAATTTTTGGTGGAAAATTGAGAGTCCAAACTTGTGACCAAACACGAGACTTTAGAGGAAGTACTACTTGAAACAATCAAATAATGTAGCCTTCTCAAACCATAAATTCTAAGTTCTTCCTTACCCAATGATCAACATAGGCCCAATTCCTAGGGAGATGAACAATGAATAGTAGCATCAAAAGTATAACTCAAACATAGAGAGGGTGTGGAACATAGTCTAGATCCCAAAAAATCCACTAATCGAATCTATCCCATTTTGAGATATATGGTATCATGAATTTTCTTTAAGAGATCAACTAATATCTCAAGGGGATTAGATCCTCATGACTTTACAAATCCTTCTTATTAAGGATTTTATCCGACCATATATTTATTCCCATTACCATTCCCCGCATATCTATAAATATGTTATTTAAACATATCCATAGATGAATAGAGGATATTCCAGATCGATGAGCCTAGGTTTTGAGACAGGGGAGCTTTGACACTAAAATATAACCTTTTTTGAAAGTATTTTCACCACAAAACTTCTTTCCACTAGGAAGAATGTAACCATCTCCCTTCCACCACCTTACATATTTATGGGATCAGAAATGTGTTACTTAAATTTTGATCCAATCTCCAAGGTTTTTTATGAAGACAGGGTTAACCAAAACCTTTTCTTTATTAGTCTTTGTTATTGACTTCTGATTCCACTGTTGTGTTCAACTCATTGAGAGAATTCAGGTGATACCAATTTTACTCCAATATGATCCCCTGATAAAAAATTACACTCTTTTAAAATTTACCACATTAAAAATGGTCCATGCCAAAAAACTGCTATGTGGCACCCAAGTGGCGGCCTCCATGCAACTTTGGTAGATCATATTGGTGGGACATGCTAGTCACGTCCATGTCATGGCACCTAGGGTCATCATCACCCCAACATTCAATATTAAACCAAAGTTGAAGGGGCATTGGGAAACAAGTGGTAAAGGAGGTAAGGTTTCACAACATAACCTAGTCAAATCAACCAACCCTAGTCAACTCTTGACTGAATATAGGTAAGGATGTGTAATGGTTTTCAATGGTTAGTGGTGGGAAATGTTCCGATGCACTAAGTTCCAACTAGGCCCTATGCTCAACCCTTCTGTCTGAGTTGATTAGTATTTGGACATTAAATCATACTCCACCTAAGTGGTGAATGCATGAGTTGTATTCCATTCCCAATGGTTTTCCTTCATGGTATGGTTCCATTGAGTTAGGGTTCCACTAGTGCCTACTCAATGTTGGCCCCACCCACTTAAAATGAGTTTAAACTTCACCACCTTCCAGGTCTGATGACATAAACATGTAAAAAAAACAAAAAACCAATGTAATTTTTGTGAATGGTAAGGCGACCACATCATTTCTACTGGGAACTTGAAGTCCTAAGATATATAACAACCCGATGGCCTAATGCTTGGAAAATTGAATCACTTCTTGTGAGTATATTTTATAGTGGGGTAGTCTAGAGCACCAACTTCTTGGATTTATGGTGACAAGGAATGAAGCTACAATTTCTTTGTTTAGATAAAGAAAGAAATAGACACACACACACAATATTCTCTCACAATATTTTGGATTATGTATAAATATATATAAACACATAGTATATCATGAATATAACCATAGACAACATAATCTAAACATAAATCATAGTCACAAATACAAAGAATATCATTTCAATCATGAGCACAACAGTGAAACGAAATGATCAGGCATCATTTACATTTATCAACATATAAGTATTTCTTTGTTCACATATACCACTAATCAACACATTCCAGAGGATAATATTCATAAGAAATTTACACTGATATGTGTGTTTAAAGATTGTTGACAACTGAAGGAGGGACTTTAACTCTCCATGCAACCATAGGCCTATTATGCTACAATATTTCTTGTAGTTGACCACCCTTGAGCTAGATCCAAAGTCTAAGAGGATGATTGCTCAAGGAAATTCACACTCAAGGCTTAGTCACATATCCAAAAGAAAGAATCCATTGTCATATTGGTTTAATAACTACTCACCAGTAGGAAGCACCACAATGGTTCAATAAATCCCTGATTCAAAACATAGGGCTTCACCTAATATTTAGATGGCCATTTCTCGAATCCAGGAGGATGAGCCTATTATATAGGTGTTATCACATGTGTTATTTCTTAGAAAGCACCATAATGGTTTGTAGTCCCTAAACAAGGGGTTTTACATCTCTTTCAACAAGTACCACAACGATTATATTTCCATATCAACTGTTTCATCAACCAACAAAAAGCATCATGTAGTTCAATAATTTTGTTGGCTTGAGGGGTCTTGACCCAGGTTCATATTTTATGGTTAAACCAAAAAACCCTCCAACTACTGGCCCTTTTGGTAGTGATATGCTTGCTTAGACCATATTATCACCTGAAGCAGTATGGGGTGGTGCTAGAACTAGGTTTCTGCACCCTGAGAGAGAAATTAATGAAGTGGCCCTAAAAAAACCCAAAGTGACTTATATATATCCGTGCAACAATATATAATAGACTTAAAGACAATGTGCAATCATTAACAGGATAACACAGGAATGTTGTTTGCTTTAGCGCAGATAATGGAACAGAACCAAATCTAGATCTTAATCAATACCTAAATATATCTATCAATAATCATGCATAATCAGACTAGATATTCTCGTACAACCATTAATAAGTAAACATGGAATGTGATATTAACAGAGCATAAACATCAAGAAATGCAGATGCATGACACAGTGAGCTTCGCCAAAAATGAAATTTCTATTATCTTTCAGATCTGTCAATACATCAACTATCTTTCCAAAACCCTTACAAACCCTTCTCTGCACATAGCCAATGGAGTCTGCACATAGCCAGGACTAATTCACCGTGCACACAGCTAGCATAAGCCTCTTAACCCAACCCAACAACCCTTACAGATGTATAAACTTATAAGAACATCAATATCATGAACTTAAACTTTTTCTACTTACCTTAGATGCATTCTATCTATTTATATACGCCTAGCGTGCATATACTATGGTCTCAAAACATGGTTTGAGGCCCAAATTTTACATTTAAGCTCATTTACATCGAAATTGGGGACTTTGACCCACCCGAAAGCCCCTTGACTATATTTTCGCAGCGCACAAATATAAAATCATACAAAAATGTCTTTGAAACTTATGCTTCAGGGGACCCAGCTCCAACACATTCTAAACTTCCCTTTGACCATTCATTTTTACACTCACCATCCTTAATACAAGAGATGCGAGGAATAACGCCATTGGCTTTAGAACACTAGCTCTTAGACATTCCAATCCAGCTAAGTTTTACAACTTAGTTTTGGTAACACCTTTGTCTCTCTCTGTGCAAGGCTTCACTCAGGTGTACTCTATTTCTATTTTTTTTTAATTCTCTATGGGTTTTGCCTTATTGCTAACCCTTCTATTATATTTTTTTCTTCTCAAGTTATTCGTTTCAATTTCTCGATCCCTAAAGAGGGGGAAGAAATGAATGCCATCCCCCCACCCATGTTTCTCCATCTTATCTTCTTCAATGCATGTTAATGATGGTTAGTCACCAATCAAGATGAGGTTAATGAAATTCAATTTGGTTGTATGGGCCTTCTCTCAGCATGCCAAAAAAAATAAATTGACACACCACAATATCCCCAAAAGGCATAGTATGGACCTCCCCTTACATATTTTCATCTGTGTCTCCCTCCCTTAAACAAATCCTATGTTTATTTCCATGTAGATTTATATAAATTTACAATATAATAAATTGGGTTTACATACATGGGATGTGTTATCACTCAGGTTGAACCTCAGGCTAAGAAAGGCATTTCTGAGATAACCTCAAACCACACTTGGCCAAGTAGCTAGCCCTACTAGGCGAGGAGAGGGCTCTCATCGTATATATCACAGTCAAAATTACTGAGGTGAGAATATATTATGCTAGGTATAGTAGCTTATGGTTTTTTATTTTGATTTGTGTAGGGTTTTGCTGATCAGGAGGAGTCAAGCAGCTAGGGCAAGGAAATTAGGTCAAAATTTGCAGGGTGTTCTATGGGGCAAGGTAGGTAGAATATTTTGACATTTAAAGGATTATTATGGTGATATGAAGAGACTGGTGAGGATTTAGGAAGAGCATATGAGATGAATTCTCCCTAAACTGAAGAAAATAGAGAAATTATGAAAAATTCTCCAAAACAGAGCATGAAAACATGAATTCTGCCTTTCAACTTGAAATTAAGCATATCATAGATATGAAAATGGTTTATGAGCTTACAATACAGTCATACAAATTATCACAAAGGAAAAACTATGTCAAACCATTCATACCACATGGATCCCAAAGAAATAGCTACAAATTTATCATTAATGTCCAGGTCAAACTGATACAAAATTCTGTCCTTGAGATGCCAAAGCTCCAAGTGAGTCCAACCATTACAATGATTGAGGAAATACATCATACAGACCTCAAAACCACTCTTCCTAGCCTCAGGGAGTCTAATCCGTAAGATAGGGATCATCTTCACCTACTCCCAAACAAGAATCTGAAGATTAGGAAGACCCAACAATTTGCCTCTAAAAGAGAGGAAACTGATTCATTTGACCTCTAGAGGACTTATCTGATGTATCTACCCTAGATAAAAATAAGAAAATGATATTTACATTTATATTGACCTTTTACATCAATAATCTCTCATTTCCCAAGATAAAAATTCAAAAAGTCAAAATTTGATGAAGATGATGAAAATGGCATTTTCCTGGCAAAACCGCAGCGCCATGATAAAAAAATAGCCTCTTTTGCAAGAACGCTTTGGAGGCCTTCCCGGTGTGAAAATCAGCTCCATAAAAATTCATTCGAAAGATCTCTGAGTCTAGTTTCCAAATATGCCTCTAGTTTCCAAAATGGTGCCTATCTTCCCTATCAAAAAACACTTCTCCCAATACTAGTAAAAGCGCAGCTCCAAGGTAAAAAAATGAGGCAGAAACATGAATATTTGGTGGTTTTTTGCACTTTTGAGGGACCATTTCTGCTCCAAATTTTCCAATTTTTTTTTTTTTTTATGTATTCATCATTATGAACATGATTATGGTGGCCATTTATCCATTGGTGGCTCCAAGAAAAATCACAGCGCCAAGGGCATTGTGTTTTTGGCAAATTTTCTGTGTGCCAAAATTGCTCAAAAAACTTAAAATGCACTAAAGTGCCAAATGTGCCAAAATTTTCCAAAATTGTGAGGTTACTTGCTGATCAAGGGCTTGAGGAATGAAGAGACACCTCAGAAATTATGTCTAACCTCTCTTTCTCCTTTTGTTCGGTCAAAGCTTGAATTTTTGCATGAGCTCGTTTGAGCTTGACCCTTACAATTTTGTTTCTCATAGCATAGTCCTTTACCATTTTCCTATGAATATCATTATCGTTTTTGGCCTTCTCTAGCAAGCTCTCCATAAGAAAATTGGCTCTATCAAGACATGACTCTCTATCCCTTCTAATCTCTATGGAAAGTAGCTCACTTAGAGTGAGCTGCTCTGCCAACTCGGCTTCTTTCTGTCTCTCAAGGGCTAGAGCTCTTTTTAGCCCTCTAGTCTTTTGTATCTATCTTAGAGGCTGATCCTCCTCATCATCAAACTCACCAAATATGTCTAAGGTTTCCTCCAACAAGGCCTTGGCCTTTTCTGCATCTCTTTGTGCTTTGACGGTCCTGACCTCATCAATGATTTGCTTGGTTTTCAGCTGTTGATTTTCTTGCTCAAGAAAATCAATCATATATTGTGCTCTGTCAATTTAGCTTGAAGTTCAATAATATTTTCTTCTTTGCCTCTAATTCATGCACCGGTGATTCTATCCTCATCCTCCTCATCAAGGTCAATCAGCTGAAACTCGTGCTATGTTTCATGTTTATCCTCCTGCTCCTCAATGATTGGCTCTTTAGCCTTTTCCTTGCCCTTGTCTACCTATTTTGCTGATGAAGAAGAAAAGGCCCCTTTCAATCCAAGTGAAGAAAACACATGCCTGTGGCCTCTCTGACAGGTCTTGGGAAATGGATCAACATCAGTCACATTAGCCCAAGTTGCCTCAATGTCCTTCTCACTGCTTTATGCCTCAGCATCATGATATGATGATGGTGAAAGGTTATGAAAAGGTGGAGAAGTAGGATCAACATGAGGTGAATTCATATGACTAGGTGATGATGTATGATCATCAAGCTGATATTGTGAAGTGGACATAGGAGGATGATATGATGAAGGGATACTCTGCTCATGATGACTAGGTGGGGTAGTGAAAACTTCACTTGCAATGAATGTGTCCCATGAGATATTTTGCTAATCAAGATGATGCATGAAGATCATATTGATGAGGGAATGGTGAAAAAGACTTTGCATTTGATGACTATAATCCCTCC
>JAXQQM020082762.1:0-192736 GCA_034641835.2 Pinus albicaulis | reverse complement strand
GGTGGGAAGCATATGGCGGCATGGGACTTTTGCCAAAGTTGGCAAAAAAAGTTCTCTCACAAGTTGTGAATACTTCTTCTGCAGAGAGGTGTTGGAGCACCTGCAGCGTCATACATAATGTGAGAAAAGCTTGAGGTTGAATATGCAGAAACTAAAATGTAATATTCCTTTTTTTGGTGTCACCTACTATCGGGTCAGGTTGGACTTCCAGAGTTAGGCGCAGATAGGTCACATGTACAGATGGGTGCTACCAGTAGGCCCAGGAGCTCTTTGGAGGAGTTTTGAGGAGTTTTCATGGTTTTCGGAGGCATTCGCTTGATATACGCCATCATCCGAGCAGTTTGGCTTTCGTTCCAGTGCATTTCAATAACTTTCGGAAATTTGAGTTATTTCTGGGCCTAACTCAATTGATTACACTCAAGGTGGCATTCCGAGAGGAATACATGTTGGAACACCTTAGTGTAATAGCTCATTGGAACCGAGACGAGGATACCTACATGGTGGGACAATTAGACACGGATTTCAGTGATCGAAGGAGGCGTGGTAGCTGATTTACCCTTTTCTGCATTAAAAAAGGAATATTTTAATAAAAAGGAAAAGTGCTCCATGCATAAATAATAATAAAATAATGTAGAAAATCGAGAGATCTATAAAAGAAAGGAGAGGTCATTGGGAGATATCGTGGATCATGTCATTTATTATATGAGAGGTGTGAGAACCTAGTTCTCTACTTCGGTAGTAATACAGGCGGGAAACCCTCGGGTGATTCCTGATGTTCTGACCCAACCAACTCTCTTGATAAGTCTAACATTTAGAAGTTCGTGGAAAAAAGTTGGTGTGAGGATCATCTGGATCTTCAACTTGTGTTGTAGTGGATTCAGTGACAGTTTTGCCGTAGCCGATTTGCAGCAGTCTTCTTGTCAAACCATCTACATCATTGCCATCGTCATTCATCAGTTGGGCCAGAGATCTTTCTGGGTTTGCTCCACTTGCTTGGCAAGCTCAGTTTCTGCTGTTCCTTTATGTTGATATACTTTTTATCATGGATTAATAAAATGGCTCAATGATTTTATCGACATCCATTGTGTTCTGTTAGTGGCTGTGTGTATATTTCCATTTATTTTGCTGCTTGAGTTTATTTCTACAATTTTAGTTAAAATATCCCATTTGGGATATTACAATGGTATCAAAGCCTTGGTCTTGGCTCATCCTGTGAGTTTTTTTCAATCTTCAGTTGCGGCCATTATTATTGATGGGTTTCCTGGAAAGAATTTTAAGTGCCATCGATCCATCATTGCCAAAACTTGTCAATCAGAAATCAATTCAAATCTGAAAGACGTCCGCTCAGCCAGATTTGATTGACTCAGTGTGTCGAGGGCCAAGGGCCACCGTCCTGTTGCCGACGTTCTGTTGTTGCCGGGAGCCGAGCACGGAAGACGTTTTGTTTTTGGGACAAATGCTTCAGCATCCGGATGAGCATGCGAACACAAGGATGTTAACAGTGTGGAACTTCATCAAAATTTGTTTGCGATTTGTGATTACGCGACAAGGGACACATTCTTCAAATTATTTTTTAAGCGGCCAAAGTAAAATTTTATTCTAGTGAGCCATCCAATATTTTGTTGAATCCATTTAAAATTCAAAGTCGATTTATTTTGTGGGGCTGCCAAATTAAAAGCCAAACTTTATGAAAGGCAAGAATGATATTTTCTGGGACGTCAAGCTAAGTGGCTGAAATTGTGAAGGTGTCATTTAGAAGTTCCACGCAACGTGTCAGCTCAAACTCGACCCCTATGACCGCAATCAAGTTGTTGTCATGACCAGGCAGTAAGTAACCTTCCATCTCATCTCCGGGTGGACGAATAAGAAATTCGAGCTGTCAAAATTCATTTTGGGAGCCACCTTCAAGCCATCGGGATGAAATCTGAATCACTGATTCTCTATGTTGTGAAGGACGTGTTCCTCATCAATTTATTCTAAAGCCACACTTTAATTTTGATCGAGCACCATAGAGAGTTGATTCTTTGTCCAATTACCTTTGCGGGGGTTGGTTTATGCACCCACAGGATTTGAAGCGATGATCGTCCGGGAGGTCGCAGTGTAAAACTCGTGAGGCCAGGGGTTGCTCACATTAATTTTCACAGGGTCGAGGGCGTTATTTCTGGAAGGCCGAATCAAAGATTATTTCTCAAACGCAAGTTTCATAAAATTTTTGGTTGACGTCTCTTTCCGTGGAATCACGGTAGGGCCACTCTGCGTGAGACAGAATTCTCCGTGGACGACTGACATCCCTGCAAATAGAGGTGGCAGCCGATTTTAGTAATCGGGGTCCATAATTCCCGTGATCGGGCTGCAACTCTAAACCATTTACAAACTGTTGGGTTATGGAGTGCAGCCTAGTGCACAGAGGCGGGGTATAAGCAATTGTCGTATTTATTTCAGGACAATTAAACCACGCCATAAACAAGCATTGAAGCTGCGTCCCAAATTCTGCCGAGTTTCACTGACCGGAATTGCTGATATATGACCCAAGGTGCGTGAGCAATTCTGCCCATTAACTAAACTGTGTAGCGCACACCAAAAACGATGGTTTGTACATAAAGTGTTGGAAGGATCAGATATCCATCGCAAATTCTGAGCATGTGGGCAATTTCCAGGTCAGATTACTAAGTTGCATGTTGTCTGATTTTGAGGTATTTACAGCTTCTGATTTTGAGTATTTACAGCGGTATATTTATCAAAACTATCTCATGATGCTTCTTGGGGATTAATCTCGGTCTATATCAAATTGTCATAGTGGAGGTCAGAGTCTTGAGCTATCAACACTTATCTATACTTGTCATTTATTTTCATATACCAGCATGATAATTGTTTGAGCATGTAATGTATGAATGGGAGGAAGTATTCCTTGCTTCATTACAGATGTAGAACTGAGTTGCAACAGCTCAGAAGTGCAATACTGAGTTGAGACAACTCAGAATTGAACATGAAACATTGTGCAAGCAATCTGTTTGCTAAAACACTTCACTGGGAAATATAGAAAACTCAGAAAAACAATGATCTTTTCATTGGTTGAACCATGGAGGGATTCCTAAACAGATTGATGAAAATAAAAATAGAAGCTGGTTCCTTAAACCACCATGCATCAGAAGACTAGAAAACAAAGCCAAATAGCAGACGCTTTTCAAGAGGAATTTATGCCATCCTTCAAAAAGGATAGCCAAAAGATTTGTAGGAAGAATTGGGGATTGGTCACAAAATCCTTGCACTTGGGTCAGATTTGAAGCACATGAAGATGACATGGAGAGTTCTGTCCAAACTTGATGAACTTAATGAAATTCTGTCCAAAATAAGCCAAAAAGAAGGGAAGAAACTGATTTGGGCTCTAAAACCAGCTATGCTTGCTCTTATACAGCCCAAATTCTTGGAGGAACCTTGTGAAGGGGTCACATTCCCAATTGCAGCTTGCCTCAGTAACATCTGAAGTTGACCGCACCTAGAGCTCCATACACTGATGATGTTATGAGGAGGATTATGAGATTAATTGTAGAGGCTTTTCAGGATTTGGACAACAGCGCAGGCTCTACCTTTGGGAAGAAGCTTGAGATTTTATGGGGTATGGCCACATTCAAGACTTATGTCATCATGTTTGACCTTGAGTGTGATGACTTGATTTTGCAGATGTTCCAATGTTTCTTCAGCATTAGGAGACATCATCCTGACACTGTCATAGCACACATGCAGTCTATCTTGTCATCATGTATGAGAGACCATGAGACCATTGGCCGAGAGTTGCAGACTCGGTTATTGAGCGTTTGGAGGAGAGAGCAGTTGGTCTCGCCCGCTGCTTATGAGCTAGCCCAAGGGCTAGTTGAGCAGAACATTGATTTTCTCCAGAGACAGTTGACCAGGGAGGAGCTGCTCCAGTTTGGTGGATCAAGCAGCAGAATTGAGCTGAGGAGGAAGGGACTTTGCTTCATTTGCAAAGAACCTTGGGGGCCTAATCACTCATGTTTGAGAGATGTAGATGATGTGGCGGAGGCAGGACAGGAGGGCATTCCTTCCGTATGCCAGAGTGAGGACTCTTCTTCAGATGAGTCCATAGGATCAGTTGAGGACGCTTCTGGGGAGCGAGAGCAGTCATGCAGAGATGATGACAGTAGACCGGAGTTGTGTTTCAGTATGCAGGGTGAGCAGTCACGGGACTCTGCGGGAGATACTCTAGGTGAAGAGTCACTTGTGACGTTTCAGCTAGAGCAACATGTGATGGAGCCTATTCACATTAGGCATGATATTCCTTTGGGGGAGAGCCAGATGGACGCCCACATTGAGCTGATGAGGGATATGCGGCTAACATTGGGGTCAGCCATTGAGGTGGAGCAGTCAGATGCACAGACATCGAGTACGGTGATAGCAGTTGCAGATCCATATCCTCTGGAGGCGTTGGAGGTTGATGGGATTGTTCTGCAGGTGGCTAGTAGACAACAGGAGCATGACATTCTTGATCAGGAGTGGGAGGAGCTGTTGGAGATGGTGGAGCCTCCATCTGTGGGTCGACACAGGGATGAGGCGCAGGTAGATGTACACGCAGTCAGCAGAGCTGTAGTATTTTCAGTGAGTAGCACTCTCCAGGAGTACATCGATGGGGCTTGCAGCATATCTTGCCCACTTTGGCCCGTTGTAGAGAGGAGGGCTTCCTTCTACAGGAAGATTTCATTGGCAGATAGGGCAGAGCAGGGGGAGTTGATTACGGGCTGGTGGGAACACTCTAGGCGTGTTCCATATGCAGTTGTTGCTACATTGGATTCTTCTTCCAGGATGGACTGGCAGGAGATCATGAGTTGGTATCCTCTTGATGGTACGATATTCTTCGTAGGGAGCACAGTATGGCAAGGGCCCTTAGACATGACAGATGATACAGGTTCCAGTTCGCAGTGGGGCAGATTCTTCAGCATCCCATCCCGATTTTAGGAGGGCTGAATCAACAGTGGATTTAGTTAGGGATTGGATTGGAGAGAGGTGATGAGTTGGTACACAGTTGATGGGGCGGCTTACACCGTCATAGATCTAGCGCAGCAGAAGACGTGGTCTTCCCCTCTTAGAGCATCAGTCATAGCTAGAGGTAGTGCGCAGTCTGGGCCGTGGGACTTGGGCGATGATTGGCCACCGTGGCATGGGGATCTGGGAGGATTATTTGATGACAGGTATAGTGAGAGATCAGTTTGGGATCTCGGCATTGAGGGGTCTATTCTGGGTGGCTTGTCACAGGCACATAGTTGCACCAAGAGGTTTGTATGGGATCCGGGCATTGGGTCTCAGTTCCATCAGGCCGATAGAGTGCCCCACGTATTTGGATTGCTTGAGGGAAAGAAATCTTGGGGCAGAAGGTCTATAATATTCCCTTTTTTGGTGTCACCTACTACCGGGTCAGGTTGGACTTCTAGAGTTAGGAGTAGACAGGTCACATGTACAGATTGGTGCTACAAGTGGGCTCAGGAGCTCTTTGGAGGAGTTTTGAGGAGTTTTCATGGTTTCCGGAGGCATTCTCTTGATATACTCCATCATCAGAGCGGTTTGGCTTTCGTTCCGATGCATTCCGATAACTTTCGGAAATTTGAGTTATTTCTAGGCTTAACTCAGCCGATTACACTCAAGGTGGCATTCTGAGAGGAATACATGACGGAACACCTTAGTGTAATAGCTCATTGGAACCGGGACGAGGATACCTACATGGTGGGACAGTTAGACACGGATTTCAATGACCGGAGGAGGCGTGGTAGCCGATTTACCCTTTTCTGCATTAAAAAGGAATATTTTAATAAAAGGGAAAAGTGCTCCATGAATAAAAATGCTCTAGAAGGCTCCAAGAGATCTATAAAAGAAAAGGAGGAAGCCATTGGGAGATATCTTTGGGATCATATCATTTTCTTGTATGAGAGGTTTGAGACGTGGTTCTCCTACTTCATCTATAGCCCCGTGATGGAAACCCCTGTGATTTGTGAGTGTTGGACAAAACCTAACTCTCTCGAGAGACTTACTTAGAAGTTTCACGTGAGTCAGTGGATATTGGAGTGAGGATCATTCAGATTTTCAATAGGTGCTTCGCTGATCTTTAAAGGGTAGTTGCTGCCGCAGGGAGAGTGCCAGTCAGCTTTGGGAGGCCATCACCGTAGCAAAGGCGCTACATTGTATTGTTGGTTAGTTTTCCATCTCAGCCTCTTCTGGGTCGATCTATATGTAAACTCCGTTACTATCTATAATAAAAGCCGAGATTCTCCCGTTCTATGTGGTATTGGATTGCAAGATTTTGTGTTTTTATTTTACATGGCAATCTTCCGTTAATGCATGATTATCATGATAATTTTCGGTTTAAGTAAATTCATGCAATTAATAAAATACTCCCATTTGGGGATATTACAGCATATGGGTAATAATGTGCTAAGGCTTGCTGTGATTCATTCTCGACAACAGAAGATTTAGTGCGGCGGGATGTAAAGTTCATGGAGGAAAGAGCTTTCGGGAATCCCGAGAGATGCCTTCCAAACGCAACCGAAGATGATCCACTCAGTCCAACCACTATGACCAAGCAGACCTATAGGCACGACCGCTTCTCCAAGGCACAAGGATCCAGAGGATTCAGAGAAGACTAGGAAGATCCATTCACTACCGTAGTTGAACGATGCCAGGAATTATGACGATTTTGAGGGATGCAGAGAAGTTTGCCTGAGTTCTAGAAATGAGAAGAGGCAACACAGCAACTGCATGTATACCAAGCCTTGGTAGCTCAAGCTGAGGAACCTCTAGTCAGAGAAACTTAAAGCATCGTGTATGGGTAGAGATTCAATAGTGGAAGAGTACGCCCATCATGACGAATGATGTCCGGGAAGTGGCTCTAGGCCTTTAGGACAGATCATTGTGGGTTCGAGATGGATCTACAAGATCTAATATGTCAGATGGCAAGTAGAAAAATATAAAGCCATGTTTGTGGCTAAGGGGTATGCTCTAAGGAGGGGATAGACTATGAAGAAACCTTCGCCTCAAGAGTTTATTATACTTCTATTAGATCCATGATATCCCTTGTCACAGATGGGTGGAAGATTCACGTATGGATGCCAAGACTACGTTCTTGAATGGGGTGATAGAAGAAGAAGTATATATTGAACAACTGCAGGGATTCAAGACGATGAGCAGAAGACTCATGTGTGTAGGCTTAACAAAGCCTTGTATGGACTTAAGCAAGCCACCAGCTTAGTATGGTAGAATTGATGGTTATTTGTATAAAGATGGATTCATTGCAGCTGGACAAAGATATCCTAATCTCTACTATTTGAAAGTAGGAATGAGACTCGACATCGGTGTTGTACGTAAATGACCTATTCTTGACAAAGTCTTATCTAGGCTCATCAAGGATTGCAAGGAGAACCTCGCTAAGGACCCGATATGAAGGAACCGGGGCCGATGCATTATTTTCTCGGGGTTGGGAGTTTGGCAAGAGAAGGGTGAAATCTTCCTTGGTCAAGGGAGATATGCCATGAAATCTCAAAAGATTCAAGATGCAGGATTGTAGACCCATGGCTACTCCAATGATCACCAACTCGAAGAAGACTGACACATTCGAAGATGATGAGGTTGATCCTACCTTGCACAGATAACCCCATTTGGGTCCTGATGTATCCTCGGGTCAACACTAGGCCGTACATCTGTTATAATGTCAACACCTCGCCTGGGCCTACGGTAGAACCAAGGAGGGCACATTGGGTAGTAGCGAAGCATGTTCTCGCATACCTTCGGAAAATAATCGAGCATGGATTGAGATACACCTATAATATTAATTTACTGAGTGGGTTAACCGACGTTACATTGGGCCAGGTTCGCAGATCGAAAAAGTACCAAAGGGGTATTTTTCAACGTTGGATCGTGAATGATTTCCGGTGCAAGCAGAAAACAAAAGTCCGTAGCTCGAGCTCACCGAGGTGGAATATATGGCAAAGCAAGAACTACTTCATGTGAATCCACATGGCTTAGGAAGTCACAGAATCTACTCAAGGAAAAGATGGAAGCAACCAACATTCTATGTGATAATCGTAGTTGCATCAAGCTCTCTCGAGAATCCCTTGTTTCATGATCGGGCCGGCTAATACGACATCAAGTGTCATTTATCGTAGATCAGTCCGCCCTAGAAATGTACAATTGTGACATCTAAACAAGAGAGCAAGTGGTCAGAACATCCTCACTCAAAGCTCGGGAAAGACAAATTTTGTCTACTTCGAGAGAAAATGGGGAGGATCAAGAATCCATTTCGTAAGAATATACACGTGGTCAAAGTTCAAAATTGAGAGGGAGTCACAAAGACAGAAAGGGAGGCAGGTGGATAGTGGCAATGTCAAGGGCCGTAGTACGGTATGCGCACTGCAGTGTATGAGGCAGTAGCCGAGCATTAAAGCAGAGAGTGGTGCTTCAAAGTCATAGCAATATGCAGTGTGAAAATTGCTGTAACACTTTCCTTGCTAAGGAGTGTTGCTTTTTGTAGCACTGTAGCAAAGTGAGCTAAGTCGAAAAATTTGTGAGGAGGCTTGGACACCGCATTCTTAAAGAACCTTAAATCGTTTGTGGAAAATTCCACTCAATTTGTGTTTTATTTTAAAATAATTAACTTTTTAATGGGGACCAAGTCTAAACTTAGGGAAAATTAAATAATTAATGGGTATTAATAAACAGAGTGTGAATCTTCTAGAGAACGAAGATCAAGTCAAGATTTAATCTTAGCTATAGATTAGACTTCTAACTGGGCCATTGATTTGTCAATGAAAAGATTATAAGAGAAGAATTGAGGTCATTTGGAAAGTGTCGCACACACTCAAGTAACCCTAGGGAAGTCGATTCGAAGGAATAGAATCGATTTAGAGAGAGGACGCAATTTCACGAGCTCAAGCAGAGAAGCACGCAGGTGACGAAGGGGGCTAGTGAGTCCCTCAAGTTTCAAAATTCTCCCGTAGGGTGGAGAGAGTTTATCTCGCTTGTTTGCTTGGGTTTTCAATTATTCTACTAATCTTTCCTTGCAAATAATTTGATGTCAATATCAATATATAAACCCTCATTTGCCACCATTTTCCCACACATTGGGTTTTTCTGGGGACGATTGTCCAAAAATACCTGTGTCATTGTGATTGATTCTTGTGCTTGCATTTTATCGATTCTTTCTATATGTATTTCTGAGTGATAATCCGCAGTAGTGTTTATTTCGATATTTACCAAGCGGTTTTGTAAATAACTTATCAGAAATATAGGAGAAATAAATCTATAATTGCAAAGAGAATCGCAACTGAATTCACACTCGATGCTCTACAATCGTTGTCGCCAGACACCGCATCGCACCACCACTACGGTGCTACCGCTCCGTCAGGTCGTTTAGAAATGAACAAGCCGTTACCCACCGCACCATTGTCTCCATCACTCTCCTGTCACTCAACCTCTATCCCTCTATCATCGATCGTGGGCTCCCATAGCAAGGTATGATCCATGAGGTGGGCTCCTCATGGATCTCGCCCACCAAGTTCAAAAGAACTACGTTCTCCATATCACCCTACTTCCCACTAGAGAAGCATGGGCACTATGGCCACCTCATTCTCCTTGGATTCTTGGCTACAACTTTGTGTCATGCTTCTCATCTTTGCCCCTTTTTCACGACACTGAGATGGCATAGTGCGGTCTATCTTGCCACATTTGAACACTTGACCTTAGAAGCATCACGATCCGGCTTCTGCGCTTGCGCTCGTCGTCCCTTTTCCGATGCAAGGGCTACATTCTCCTCTTCCTCCACGAATTTCGATCCGGTTCTACAACTTTCCATAAAGTTTGCACTTGATGATGTCTCTCCTCGGCCTCTTCTCCCGAAAAGCCGCCACAACTCGGCTTCCCAACTAGGTAATGTTGCCCAACCCAATATGCTCCGGACAAACACCCGCCACTCCTCCGTGGACACCGCGTTAAGGGCCATCCATACCATGGCTAAGGCGCAGTGAAGCCGCGCTCCTCTTTTCGCATTCCTGATCATACGGAGCTTCGTCTGGCACAACTTCCGTTGCTTTGAGGATCCTCATAGGTCATGCAAAGCTATCCACATATCTCTCATGGGGGTGATTCTCCAAGCTGCCCAAGTGTGAGACAATGTGGTTCTTGACACCATCAAGGAGCAACCCTTTGCCTTTGCCATATCAACCATATATTTTCCCGAGTTGATCTAGATCCAGAGGTACAATGCACTACATTCTCCACAAACGCTTTAGATCATATTCATCTAGAAGAACATAACACGTTCCTTCCGTATCATATAGTTGGAGGAGCCCTCCAATCGATATTAATCACGGTTCGGGTGATGCCATATCAACCAAATACTGTCAATCTGCCCCTCTGCTCCCCACTACGCAGCCTCGTATGATGCACTCCCTAGTGGAGTTGTAAGTTCTGCAACCTCTATTTCTTAGCGTATTGATAAATGATGATTTCTGGTTAGGAAATCACTGAGGAAGAAATTCTACATATGTGTCCCTCCGATTCTTCCCGACGCTTTTTTGCTCAAAGAACGACTTAAAAATTGTGTCCTCTATCCTTCGTGGAGGTTTACGATCCTCTATCACAATAAAAACTCGAACCGGAAGTCCTACCACTCGTCGACTCACTCGTAGAGGGACAACTCGAAGCTTCGCCTCCCTGCTAGATCTTCGTACTCGATGGGGATTCGTTCTCTATTGCACTCACAAAGAAACGACGTTCACTTTTAGAATTAAGATCTATCCTTCTTATTTCACATCAATGCTCCAGGCCATGTGAAAATTCCAAGATCTAACCCAATCTAACAATCCCACTACAAATAACCCATCGTACTTCCCATTAAAATTAAATTATCGTTCCATAAATAATTCGTATCCGAATTATTGAAGTAACTACTCACAGCTTATACTCAAATTGATCGTGAACAAGGAAATCATTCACACCTATGATGATGGTTTTTGTACTAATGTCCCCTAAAAACCCAATGCGGGAAAATCTATGGCAACAGATCCGAAGGTTTTATTATTAAGGAGCAGTAATGTTTGAATACATCTCCAATACCTCAATGGTTATCTGGGCCACAGAGAGAAATACTGGCAAAGAATATGAGAAATACCTCACTCAATCACCGAGTTTCAAATGATCCTGATAGAAGAAGAACTTGCTCTCTGGGAGGCTCCCGTACAACCTCTGCAAGCAATTTCCAACGCCTCGCAACTTGCAACCTCTCGCGTCACCCTTCTATGCTTAGCATTCAGCCCTAACCAAGTCTTTTTTTTCCTCTCGTGGATGCCGAGGAACAACCTCCCGGTTACTTTCCAAATCCCGGCCTTCAAACAACATCCACCAAATAATTTCCGGGGGCAAACCCTTTCTCCCGCTTGCACATGAGCTTACGCAATAACGCGTCAACCCTTTTCCTTATGCGCCGGCTAGCTAGATCACATCCGCTCAGATTTATTCTCTACAGACTAAGAAAATATTTCTCCGAATGCTATTCGCTCATCGCTCGATCTCTAGGTTGAATTTCTCGTTGAACTACGCCCGTAAATTTCTTAACTCTTAGATCAATTCAAGATTCTTTTGTGTTCCTCCAAATGACCCTTAAGCCTTCCTTTATAATCTTCTCGTTGACAAATCAACTACCCAAATTAGATGTCTAATTGATGGTTATGATTAAAACATGACTTGATCTGCTCTCTAGAAGATTCACACTTTGCTTTATTAATACACTTTAATTATTTAATTTTCAAGTTTAGACTTATGGTCCCCATTAAAATAATTAATTATTTTAATAAAACATGAACCGAGTGGAATTTCCACGGTCAGCTGGTTCTTTGGAATACAAGTTTCTTAGCCTCCACACCAAATTTGAGACTTAGAGCATTATCTGATGCTACAAAAATCAATATGCCCTCCAAGATCTCACACACTCGACGCAGCCTTGGAGTACTCAACTAATAATTGTTCCTTCCACCATGGCTAATGCTCAAGTGAGTGAAAGCCCCAGCAGTGGCACCCACCCATTCCAAGTATACAAAAATATTAGCGTGTATACGACATACGCATAGGTCATACACATGCATATATCATATACACCGGACTAGTATACATACCCGTTAGTATCGAGACTACCTAAGTTAGAGTAACGAATTGAATATCACAATGCATTTTATCTCGCCGAGATATAATGAAATATCAACAAAAAAAGACTTAACACGTATACCGCCTTATATGCGTATGCATGGTAGAGCATTATTCAAGAAAAACAAATTATAATTTAGTGCAAATTATGTGTGAGTGGAAAAATAAAATAATAATATAATTTAATTAATTATAAAGTTAATTTAATTAAGTTAAAAAACAAAAAACAAAAAAATAATACAATTAATCTTAAAATAATTAATCAAAGTCAATATCTTCATAAATGACAAAACATTCCATAAATGATTTAGTCAATATCTACATAAATGCCTATAATATCTACATAAATAAGTAAAATATCTCCATAATGCCTATAATATCCACATAAATGCCTAAAATATCTACATAGATGTAAGGAGTTGGAGAAAGTTATATAAGGAGGGAGTATGAAGGAGAGGGAGAGGCTTTGGTTTTGCTAAATTCGCATTATTGTCAAGAGGAAATATTTGAGGGATATGAACTATTCGAAGGGGAAACTCATTGTTCTTGGAATTGGCAATGGGGTAGAAGAGGCATCTTCTCGGGTCTGTGATTGTTTCCAGATTACCGGGGAAACGATTGTTTTGTACGTCCACCGCATTCACAAGGAGAACCACACCCAAGAAATCACGCCATTCTGTATTTTTCTATGTATAAAATAGTTGCTATGTAAGTTTAAATTTACCGTTCCATTTATTTACATTTATGTTTAAATATATGTATAGAATAAATTCATGTATAAAATGACATGGCGATAGGCTTCGATAGCAGTCTCCGGATAGTGCATCGACGACCACATTGTGCTTCCCGCACATACTGATATCAAAATCATAGCTCCGTGACTTTGTCGACTCCATCTCTCATGTTCTGTCATTGAGGCTCACGCTCTAAGAAGTGACGGAGATCAAGATGATTTGTCTTCACCGAATCGGTTACCCACCAAATAGTGCCTCGAACTTGGCCAATCCATGCATTATAGCCAACATCTCCTGTCGTGATATGGAATGCAACCTCTCATGCGGTGAGAGATTTTTTCTCTCGAAAGCAATGCGTGCTCCCTTGGGACAAGATTACCTGATCCCCTACCCGATGGTATCACACTCCAAGAAGGTGAAAGATTGCGTGGAAACTGAAGTGCCAATATCGGAAACTACTCATCACCTCCTTGAGGCGATCAAAAGTTCCTCAGCTCCATCTCGTCCATGCAAAAGCCCCCTTCTTGGTCAAATCTCGTGAGGGGTGTCGCTAACCGGTGAGAAGCCCTTAACGAACTTCCTGTAATAAGTGAAAATGCCCAAAAATCTCTCACGCCGCCACATTCTAGGCACCGGCCAATCCCGAATGGCCCCGATCTTCCCCATGCACCTTGACCCCATCTACGCCAATAACAAAGCATAAGAATATTTGTTAGCCCAAATTCACACTTGGACAATTTCGCATAGAATCGTCGTCCTCCGGTATCATGCTGGGCACCGTCTCCTTCGCTGCTGCGTGTGCTCCTCCCACATCCTATTAGATCAGGATTTCCATCAAAGAAAACCAACAAAATCTCCTCAATCGCCCGAACACATGGTTCATGCATGATTGGAAAGTGGCAAAGGCATTGGTCAATCCAAAAGGCATGACCAGAACTCGAAATGCCCATAATGACATCTAAAGTTTTTCTGGATGTCTTGATCCCTCACCCGTATATGATGATACCCCCGACCGTAAATCTATCTTAGGAAGAACTTAGCTCCTTTAAGCTCATCCATCGACTCATCAATACACGAAATGGGATATCGATTCTTCAACGCCTTCCCCGTTGAGCGCCCTATAATCAATACACATGTGCAGAGTCTCGTCCTTCTTCTTCACCAACACAAATCGAAGAAGTCGAAGGTTGGAACTCGCCCAATGTGCTCCAATGCCAACAACTCCCTAATGGCCCACTCTCAATCTCATCCTTATAGACTTTGGGATGCCTATAAGGGGTAGTGATGGTTGCCTATACACCAGGCTCCATCTCTATAGTATGCCTCGAATCCCCCTATCCGGTGGTCGTTTGGGTGGTATATCTCCCAAAGACTATTGCATATTTGTCTAACACATCCCTCGTATGTTCAGCTATGCGGAGGCTCCTATCTGTCTCACCTCCGGAATCCCTACCCACTACCCACGCTATGCCCCCATGCCTCAACCGCTCTCCATTTGATGAGCCGTAATTAAACCGTGGGGGATATGAGTGCATACCCTAAAGAACTACTAGCTTACCATCCGCCCGCAAACCCATCTCACGCAGTTGCCTCCAAATTTCTAATTTGTAACCATAACATACCATTGACACCCAACAACACATCGTGCTCAGCACATCCACCACAAAGAAATGATCTCATTCATCAAATAGTTCTCATGGCCACTATCAAAGGAACACATCGATTGCACCGCATAGTCCGTCTCAAGAACGGCACCGAAAAGCCCTTAAACTCAAGAAGAGCAGTGTTAAATTTGAACAACTAGGTCCAAATTCCATCTTGTGATGCTCTCAAATGAAGATTCCAATATTTGTATTGGATTCCTCTTTTCTAGAGGTAAAATCGATATAAAATTGATTTTAATCAAGGAGCGTAACATTTATTTTGAATTTACTATTTATAATAAATTTAAGTGTGTCGGCCTAAGGTTTTACACCTCACCGTATGTGTCACACACCTCAATGATGGATATAAATACAACAATCAAGAGAGCTTTTCACTCATCCTCATCCACACTGCATTCAAGAAGTAGTTCTCACGTGGGAAAAAGGACTACAGTTGCACTGAAAAAGGGACGAATTTCTGCAGCTAGGGTTTCCGGACGAAATTTTCTGCGCTGGGGTTTCAAGAAGTGACCAGCATTGACTTTGGTCAACGATGGTCCGTTTGAGCTGAAATTTTAGGGAGAGTCTGATTTTTGAAGGCCGTACTCATTGGCACAAAATCGAGGTCAAAAGGTTGACCGGTTGAGCCGCGTTGACTTTATTGTTGCTGCCTTGCTGATTCTTTTCTCGATCGTTGATTTTCTAGGGGTTGACTTTGAGTTGACCGGATGAGATTGATTCGAGGACTCGTTGTGACACATTTTGGGTTGGCCGACCAAGAAGACTTCCTCACTGGGTTGGAAGCATCCTACGACTCGTAACGCACCAACCCATTCTCCGTTCTTGGTCTCTATAGATCCACCGGTATGTTCTATCAAGATTTTTACTTAACTCGTTTATGTGATTTCTGTTATAAAAGTAAAGTTGCATCAAGTATAGAACATCTACAAAAATTTACATTATGCTCCTTCTATGGACCTCGTTGTCACATGTTTTGGCACACCTAAAATTTTTAATTTTCGTGAAAATTTCTCAAAATCTTACTAAGCTAAAATGCTAAGTGATATATTTATTATGCTTTTTGAAAGGTTTATTTCTTTATAAAATAATTTTTTATTTAAAATATATTACTTTTATAAAAATAAAATTTTATGGAATATTTGTTTAAATAAAAATTATATTATAAAATTAATTAAATTTTAAAACCTAAGTCCAATCCAACATTTTTAATTTATGAAGGATGGTCTCCATTCATTTCGGACTTCTCAGGGTCACTCGAACTTTTAAAAGTCGCTAGTCCAAAATTAGTTGTTTTGTAAAGCAACTCTTGCACGTGGGGTATTGTTTGAGAAGTTCACACCCTACAGCCTTCGAAACCTCTTATCGCAGCTGCCCCTCCGAAAATCTGCTCATGGTTTTACCCGAATGAGGATGAGTCGCTTGAAAGAAAGAAAGAAAGAAAGAATTTTTAATGTCCACGAGGCTAAAAATAGCCTATGTGATGCATTGGTTTATCCGACCTAGACTGCCCTTTTCCCGTGAAGTTTTACAATGAGCACTCCCAGCCTTATCGACAAATCTTCACAAATAGATTATCCCTAAGAATTAGCTACCGAATACCGCATAGTTTTCCCGGGGTCCTGAAGGCCTCAAGTATCTCTGAATGAAATGCTTTTCTCGTTTCAATTTTCCTAGGAGCAAATATACATACTCTTTCTTTCCCACATTTTCTTTTGGCCTTTTCCAGCACCCTGTTTCACAATGGAGTTGATGAGAATTAGTCCTTAATTGAGCAATAAGAATTTTAGATCTCCAAGAAATATTAGCCCCTATGTATGCCTTTTGTTGATGGTTATGCATGGGGTTAAACTCTTCAATGTAGTACTTCTTCTTTCTATCTAGCTCTTTCATCCAAGTATGTTTGTGGAATTTATCCATAACAAAAGTTTTTATCTCTTTACTGTTTGTAGGACACATGCTCAAGCAAATACCCCATTTACTAAACCATTTGTTATTTTGCCGCATCCAAGTCTTCTGTCTTTTGCACAATCTATCACTAATCACAACCTTAGGCCATCTACCCTCTTACATTTGCTCAATTTTTTTCAGATACCTTATGACTCGCACCATAGCAATTGCTTCAATAGGAGCAGCCCCTGTTTCACTAAGCAGGATAGCATAAGGAACTGCACTTTTAATTTTGAATTTGTTTGTAATCAAATGTTTCTGAATTTTCTCAATTTGTTTCCACTGCATCTTGGTTGTGCTGCTAGCCCACAGTTCACAACCGTAGAGAATCACCAGAATCACTAAGAGCCCAAAAAGAGTTAGAGTGGTTTTCCAGTCCCACAGCTCTGCCTCTCTACACCTGTTTTGAAGAGCATAAAATGCTTTCCAACCCCCTAAAGTTTTTTTCTTTCTACAACCATCCCAACTTAAATTTCTGTTGAAGTCAATTCCGAGGTATTTGTATTCTGCAACTTCTTCCAAAATGTTGCCTTCAAAATAGAACTTATGTTGGTTATGCTTTACTTTGTTAGAGAAAACCACTACTTTCGTTTTTCTAATATTGACTTGCATCCCAACCCTTCTACAAAAATGCTCAAGGGAACGTAAATGCTCTTGCAAACCAAGAGCCGATTTAGCAATCAATATAAGGTCATTTGTGTACAAAAGAAGCCTGATAACGAACTTGCCCAAATGGATACCGTCACCCCCTTGCGAATTTAGCCACTCTTCAAGCTTGTCAATATATAACCCAAAAAGGGTAGGAGATAATGGGCAACCTTGCTTGACCCCGATATCGCTTCTAAAATTTTCAGAAATGCCAGCTGAAGTTCTGATTTTGACTTTCACCTCTTCATACAACCTATGCACAGCTGCTCTCAAATGCTTGGGAACCCCGAGTTCCTCCATTCTGCCCCAAAGCTTATCCCTAAGAACCGTGTCAAAGGCTTTTCTGAAATCAACAAAGCAACAGAAAACTTCTTCCTTTTTTTCCCAAACTTTTTCGATGATGTGCCTTAAGGTTATACAATGATCAACTGTGGAATGTTTAGGTCTAAAACCCACTTTCCCTTTAGCACGTTTATCTCTTTCTTCTGCCCACTTGCTGATTTTATTTTCTAACATGCTTCCAAATAACTTTGCAAACAAGGGGTTTATCATTATGGTTCTATATTTGGAGGGATTATTGATGTCACCGTTCTTGAAAAGAGGTATTGCCATACTAGTTGTCCAATCTGTGGGGAACCCCTACTGTAAGATGTTGTTGAAAAAAATTTTGATGTGAGGTGAAAGAATTTTTAAGCCCCACTTTAGATACTCTGCTTGGAGTTCATCTAAGTCTTTTTCTTTTCCAGCGCTCAACTTCTTGATACCCATCTCTACTTCTTGCACCGTGAAGAGTTTTGTGTCTGTGTTGACCAAGGGAGGAGGGTCAACCTTGGGATCCTGCTCATAAAGTTGTCTTTCATATTCAAACCATTTAGAAGCTGTAATGTTGTTTTTAGTTTGCAACTTTTTCGATTGGAGCTCCTTCCAAAATAATTTGGGGTTATTTTTCCCGAGGAAGATTAGTTCTTCTCTCCTTGAAACCATGAAATGAACTTTTTTTTTTTTTACTGTCTGCTTGTAAGCTTTGAGCTTTATGCTATCCATGTTTGATTCCTTCCACCTTCTCCTTGCCTTTTTGCATTCCTCGTCAAACCAAGCATTAACCGGAAAGCAATTTGTTTCAGACTTCTTAATTTTTGCTCTTTTGCACTCCACAAGTGCGCTTTGAATTAAATGTGTTAATATGTGACTATGAAGGCCATGAGATGGGATTTCCTCCTTCTTGAAGAGCCTCTCTAGCATTATTTTGAAGGTATTACAATTATCTGGATTCAAAACAATTATGCCCTTTGGGGGATTTTGTTGAACACACTGATTTTTTGACCCTAATTGCTTCTTTCCGATCCAAGAGAAACTTAAATAGATTGGCTTGTGATCTGATTTTAAGTCCCAAATTTGATCTCCAATCAACACTTCCTCCATTTTCTCACACAAACTATGCGAGCAAATTACATAATCTACTACACTTGCTCCACTGTAAGTATTGCAAGTGAAATTACCGGACTTTTCCCATTTAGTCAACCCATTACAAATGACTAAATCGAAAGCCCCACATAGCATAAGCAGTTGTTCTCCAAAGATATTGCAGCCTTTATCCTTTGAAATTCGTTTCCACCGATGATTACTCTCTTCTGTAAGCCAGATAGGGTCATTGTCTTCTTTACAACAAAGAATGCTAGCTTGTTCACTTGCAGTTCTAGCATTGAAATCCCCCACTATAAGGACTTCACCTAGCTGAGAATATATTGCAATATCTATTTTTAGGGCTGCAAAGGGATCTTTGTGGTCAAGCCCTCTACTTTTGTAGATTTTTGAAACTTGTGGCGCAAAATAGCATGCTGCAATTCTAATGTGATTTCCATTTTCTGATATTTTAAGCCAAACAAATTGCTTATTTGGGTCTTCTTTTTCTAGCTGAATGAAACGACCTTCTTTTTCTCTTACTAATACCATGATACCCCCGTGCCCTTTTCCATTCCCTGCTGCTCTATTCCACACTGCTATCTTCCAGTACCCTTCAAACAAAGGTGTCTTACACCCTTCATGCTCATGTGTTTCTATGCGGCAAATTATGTCTCTACCTTCCGCAATAGGCCCTAACCCAGGTCCTCGTCTCCATGGGTAACCCCTGCAGTTCCAACAAACTAATCTTAAGGAAACCTGTGTAAGACTTGATTGCTATTTGTTTTGACATGCAAGACTCACAGTTGAGTCTTTGTCCCTGCTTGCCCATAATGACCTTGCTTCCTCATTTCTTGCTAAAGAGTTTGCTGCCTCTTCTTTGTTATCATTTTGCTGCCTTGTTTTGGAAGGAGGTCCAAATTGCGCAATCACAGCTTTACCTTTATAAATCCATGCTCTTTTTCTCTCATCTCTTGTTGCCCTAACTTTTTTCATTTCATCCCTCCTTTCCTCTTGTTGTTTTACAGTTAAATCTTCTTATAGAAAAAACCGAGAACCCCTTAAGGGTTGCTTCTTGCTTAGAATGATATCTTTATCACGCAAGTTGGACATGATGACTTTTATGGGCCTGGCTCTCTCACCGTTAAGCTTACCTACTCTCCATGCTTGACATATTTGTCCTTGCCATTGGAGCTTGTCTTTCAAGAAGTCTCTTGCAAGGTCAAGAGTACATTCATTTTTCCCATACTCTTTCACCCCTTTAATAATTATGTTTGTTGCTCTATCCAGTCTTTCCTTGCTTTCTCTATCTTGCATGTTGTTAACCTGAATGTTTGCTTCTTCTTCCCTCTTAGCAGAATTGCTAATAACTTGAGCCCAAGTTTTGGAAAGTTTTGTGGGATCTCCTTTCCTCCCTTCTCTTGATGTTTCTTCATTGTTGTCTATTTGAGCAACTACTTTCTTCTGTTATTACCACTATCCATCTTCTGTTGTGCGTGGTTGTGATCATATTATTCCATTTGAATAGCTATGTGCCCATGGAGAGATGATGTGGTTGTAGATATGTGTTATTACTATTCGGGCGATTTTACACTCGAGTGGGAAGGCTAAGGCGCAGCCATATGCTAGTGAAGTTACCCTGTCATGGTCGTGGCATGACCACGCCGAGATTCGTTTTGGCGCTGCCCAATTTCTGAAGGTTTGAAGTGGGTTTTATTTTAAATCCATAGTTTTTTTTAATGCACATGTTTTAATGAGTTTTTCTCATATATTGGGGCTTAGTTGTTTTTACCCCATTAGGTGCACTTTTGAAAATGCGGCATTCTTCTTAAATTTCTTTTATGCTCACTATGTGACCTACCTAGAAAATGAAGAGGGCACTTTCATAATGTACATTTTGTAAAACGGCGGGATTTTTTAAACATTTGTGCTCATTTTTACGTACACATTATGTAAAAGGGGTTTTGAAAATTTGGTATTTTTTTCCCTTTGTGCACATATTTGGCACATTAATTACTTTGTAACTGCCATCATATCTTGGCATCAGAAATTTGGCATGAAAATTGTTGAATGCCATGTAAAAGGCCATATTTTCCACCACGAAAGTCATGATGTACATCTAATTATAAAGCATTGTAAAAGGCTTGTTTTCAACTACTCTTATGTAAGGGAGAGTGAGAGGTGTATTTTTATGCATTAAGCCTTATTGGCTTCTTTGTATTCAGGATGAATGAGGGAATTGCCTAAGCCATTTTGGCATGTAAATAATGAATTCTTGTCAAGTGTTATAAGCAGGTACGATCAGCAACAGGTTGCAGCTTTCGACAGATGTGGGCTTTTTCATTCTAATTTTGAAGGACCACGGTGAAGGAATCTTGCAGGAATGTGCCTTTTCAGGCATTTGTGTTGCAACAGCTGCAAGTTTTGGCATTATGTTCTGATTCTAAAGCACGTCAGGTGAAGGATTCATGATGGAGTGTGCCTTTCAGAGACATTTTCATATAGTTGAGTTGATTAAAGCAGATACTTTTGGAGACCAAAAGTTTCTTTGTGGGGAGGTGTGATCCGAAATGACCTTTGCACATGAAAAGAGCTTGGCGCCATGTTGATTTGAAGTCGGTGACAAGTATTTAAGTGGGTGAAATTATGCTCATGAATTTAATAATGCATTTAATTAAACCCATGCATTATTGCTATGAAGGATTAATATTTGTGAGAGAAATTTGTCTCACATATTATTAATTTAATGTAATTAGGAAAATTGGTTTTATGTGAGAAACCACCTCACACCAATTCTCTATTTTTGCTCAATTATAGGTTGAGAGAATGAAGGGGAATGGTTGGAAAGTCTTTAGGTGGTTTTGATACTTTTCCATTATTTAACTTGAGATTGTTGGAGGCCCTACTTTCATGGACTTTGTTTTTCCTTCCTTGTAGTTAGGCCCTACAATTGTGGGTCTTGTAATTAATGCTCTTTGTTGGAAAGTGGGTGAGGAAAACTATATATATTCCTTATGTAAGCCATGAGAAGGGGAAGAGAAGACAGGAGAGAATACTTAGCCATTTAGAGCCATAGTGTTTGGCTAATGCTCAGCTAGAGAGCTTGAATGTAATAAGCTTACTTTGACGAAGGAATATAGAGGATCTTCATTCCAATTGAATCAGATCCGAAGATGTAGCCCTAGAGAGATGGAGGGGTGAACTCTGTTACCAATTTATTGTCGTGCTCTTATGTTTTTTGTGCTTATTGATTATGTGCAGTTCATTTAATTATGTTTATGTGGAATAACATGCTCATTTAAGCCTGTAAAATCCATATTCATTTAAAATATATTAATATCGTACACGAGATGGTTGGGTAGTACTCGACCCATGATCGGATCATAGAGGCCAGTATAATTCAACCTAGTAAAATTTCTTTCACTACTCCATTAGTATTGGTGAAAAAAAAGAATGGATCATGGCATGTGTTCGGATTATTGGGAACTCAACAAGCTCACTATTAAAGATAAATTTCCCATTCCTGTCATTAACAAATTTTTGGATGAATTACGTGGATCAATTTAGTTCATCAAGTTGGATCCTTGTTCGAGATATCATCAAATTAGAATGAAGACTAAAGACATTTTGAAAATAACATTCAAAACTCATGAGGATCATTATGAATTTTTGTTCATGCCTTTTGGCCTTACTAATGCATCTTCCACATTTCAAGGTTTGATGAATTCCATTTTCAAACCCTTCCTTAGAAAATTTGTGTTAGTAGTTTTTGATGATATACTAATCTACAAGAAGTCTTGGAAGGATCATATTGAACAAGTTGACAAGGTGCTGAAACTATTGGAGGAGAAAAAATTATATGCAAAAACCTCCAAATGTTTCTTTGGAGTACAAAAGGTGGAATATTTAGGTCATATTGTATCTCATGAGGGTGTTAAGGTAGACCCTAACAAAATTAAAGTCGTTTGAAGGAATGGAAAATCACCACAACAATAGAGCATCTTAGAGGATTTCTCGGGTTGACAAGATATTACCGCAAGTTTGTTAAGAATTATGGGAGAATAATAGCACCTCTAACAACATTAATGAATAAATATTCATTTTTTTGGACTCCAAAAGCAATTAAGGCCTTTGAACATTTTAAAGAGGCAATGTGCCAAGCACCGGTCTTAGCTACGCCAAACTTCACAAAATCCTTTATTATGGAATGTGATGCCTTGGGAAATGGAATTGGCATTGTTTTAATGAAAGAAGGAAGACCCGCTGTTTTTTAACGTCATCCAAACAAAGGAAAATATTTGCACAAACCTATTTATGAGAAGGAAATGTTGGCAACGCTACATGCACTAAAGAAATGGAAACCTTACTTAATGGGAAGGCACTTCAAGGTAAAAAAAAATCATGATAGTCTTAAATAGTTTTTGGAACAAAGGCTATCTTCAGAAGAGAAGCAAAAATGGGTCACAAAGAGGTTGGGTTATGAATATGAAATCATCTACAAAAAATGGAAGAAAATTGTTATTGCATATGAAATCTCAAGAAAGGATGAAGATGTGGAAGCATTTCTTTGTGACATTTCTATTATCCAACCTGATTGGATAATCGAAGCAGGGACAAATGGAAGAATGAAAAAGCGGTGTGGAAACTCATTCAAAAGTTGCAGCACGACCCCAGTACATCTGATACATTTAGCTGGAAAAAATTATTCATTATGGTATAAAGATCACTTATATATTTGTAAGAGTTCCCAACTCAAAAAAATATTCTTTTGGAATTGCACACCTCCCCCTTAGGAGGGAACTCAAGATTTTAAAAACTTATCATAGGATCAAGAAGGAATTTTTTTGGGTGGGCCTTAAATCTGATATTCAGAAGTTTGTGGCAGAATGTTTGGGTTGCCAAAAAATAAAGTTAAGACAATTAAGACCCTAGGCCTATTACAACCTTTAGCCATTTCAAGTCAACATTGGAAGGAGGTCTCAATGGATTTTATCGCAGGTTTACCCAAGTCTGAAGGAAAGAGTGTCATCATGGTGGTAGTTGATATAATTACCAAGTATGCTCATTTTTGTGCATTATCTAATGCTTTGAAAGGTAGTACAGTTGCTACTGCATTTATGGAAACAATTCAAAAGCTACATGGAAACCCAAATATTATACTACGTGAAAGAGATCCCATTTTCACTGAAAATTTTTGGACAAAATTATTTTCTTGTCTTAGTACTCAATTAGATTATAGCTAATCTTATCATCCTCAATCTAATGGGAAAACTGAGAAAGTGCACAAATAATTGGAAGGATATCTCTGTTGCTTTGTATCTGATAAAAAAACATGACGGTTCAAGTGGTTACCTCTGGGTAAATGGTGGTAAAACACTTCCTTTCACACTACAACAAAAAAGAACCCATTTATGGAATTTATGGATATCACACACCATCCATCACATCACAACATATTGTTGCGTTGGACCCATGTTCTTAACGGGGTGACAATTTTTCCTGTCGTTTGATCATCGTCAGAGGGGGTCCAGGGGGGGTGACATTGGGGGGGTTTCCAGGGCAAAGCCCCCGAAGCTAAAAACAAATGTAAAATTTCCTTGTCAAATATTGAAATTTCGTAGTCAATCTAGGTCATTCATCAGACAATTGATCTGACAGTAGAAGTTATGTCTAATTTAGGGTTTTTTTCCCTAGAAGGCAACCCCTCAGTTCATATGAGGGAATTGTATTGTGGTTGTGCATGGTGTGTATATTTCGAGCGAGAAATATAAAGTGGGATTGTGTGAGAGATTAGATTATATTACAACGGATCTGTTGTAGGTTGTGTCTCTTCATTTTGTTGGATAATATAAAGGAAGGATTGGTTGTATCCGTGGACGTAGCCTAAGTTGGGTGATACACATATATATGTGTCTCTCTTTTTTTATATGTTATGTTTTTTTTTGTGTTTCTACATATTTTATGTGTTCCATTGCTCTATAATATATATTTTTCTAACAACTAGTATCAGATCCGAAGTTCTATTTGGCTGATAAACTCGTAAGAAATAAGGGTTCCTGGTTCGAATGGGAGAAATGGCGGAAAATGGTAGGTTTAGGGTCGATAAATTTAATGGCAAAAACTACCCATTGTGGAAGATGCAGATGGAATGTTATCTGTATCAGAAGGATTTGTACCTACCATTGAGTGGAAAAAACAAATAAGTCGTCGAGTATGACAGACGAAAAATGGGATATTATCGACAAAAAGGCACTTGGAACAATACAGATGTTCTTGATGGTGTCAGTAGCCTTCAATATTTCAAAGGAAACAACAACAAAGGGTTTGATGATGGAATTTTCGAAACTATATGAAAAACCCTCAGCCTCAAAGAAGGTATTTCTTATGAAACACATATTTAATATGAATATGTCGGAAGGTGGATCTATTGCTGACCATTTAAATGAATTTAATACGGTTACCAGTCAGCTAAGTTCTGTAGGGGTAAAAAATTTTGATGAAGTTAGGCCTCTATTATTTCTATGCTCATTTCCAGAAAGTTGGAATGGTTTAGTTATGGCCATTAGTAACTCTGTCACTGGAACTAGTACATTAAATATTGATGATGTTGTTGGTGCTATCCTTAGCGAGGAAATGTGATGGAAAAGCTCCGGTGACACATCGAGTAATGATTTGAGTGCAGAGACCAGGGGAAGAAAAATGGAAAGAGGAAAGAGCTCAGTATATCACAGTAAATCAAGGAAAGGCAGATCCAAGTCCAGATTGGGGATAGTGTGCTAGAAATGCGGGAAGAAGGACACCTTGAGAAAGACTTTAAGTCTTGGAAGGGAAAAGAAGGAGATGCACAACAAGAAAACAATCATGAAGTGAATGTTATAGGTGATGTGTTGCAAGATGCTTTGATTCTTTATTTAGAAAATGTTATTGATGCCTGGTTGGTAGATTTAGGGGCCTCATTCCATGCCACACCTGATAAGAAACATTTTCATGACTATGTTCAAGGATATTTTGGACAGGTTCGTTTGGGTGATGATAAACCCTGTAAAATCGTTGGAATAGGTAAAGTTCTTGTAAAACAGCAGAATGGAAACCAATGGTTATTAAAGGAGGTAAGGCATGTTCCAGATCTGAAGAAAATTCAGATTTCAATAGGGCAGTTAGGCGGTGAAGATTGTGTGACAACGTTTACAGATAAAACCTGGAAGGTCACTAAAGGATACCTGGTAACAGAAAAAGGATAAAAGGTTGGTACATTGTATTTATGCAATGGTATTTCTAATTGTTTTAATGCTTTAACCTCCATAGGAGTAGATGCAACATTATGGCATCATACGCATGGACACTTGAGTGAGAAGGGGATGAATATTCTTCACTCAAGAAACTTGTTGTCAGGTTTGAAGAATATTGATTTGGATTTATGTGAGAATTGTGTTTATGGAAAACAGAAGGGAGTCATCTTTCTTAGAGTTGGGAAAGAAAAGAAGAGTGAAAAAATAGAGCTTGTGCATACAAATGTATGAGGACCTGCTTAGAAATCATCTCTTGGTGGCCCTCATTATTATGTTACTTTTATTGATGATGCAACTAGAAAAACTTGGATTTATTATATTTAGAATAAATCTAATGTATTTTATACTTTCAAGAAATGGAAAGCTTTGGTTGAGATCGAGACAGGAAATAAGTTGAAGTGTCTCAGATCAGACAATGGAGGTGAATATTGCAGCAAAGAGTTTGATAGGTATTTTTTAGAGCATGGAATTTGCAAAGAGAAGACAGTTCCAGGAACACCACAAGAAAATGGTGTGTCAGAAAGGATAAGCAAGATAATCATGCAATGTGCAAGGTGCATGAGATTGCATGAAGGATTGCATTCACAATTTTGGGCAGGTGTTGTAGATACTATTTTTATCTAATAAACAAAGGGCCTTCAAGTTCCTTGAATGGTAGTATTCCAGAGGAGGCATGGACAGGGAAAATGGTAACTACTCCTTTTTAAAGCCTTTTGGTTGTGAGGCCTTCGTCAATATTAATAAAGAAAATAGAAAAAATCTTGGGGAAAAATCAAAGAAATGTACCTTTATTGGATATGGTGTTAATAACTTTGGTTATCGCTTATCTGATTATGAAAATCACAAAATCATTAGGAGCATAGATGTAATATTCAATGAAAAGGAATTGTATAAGAATTAGTTGCAAGAAAAGAAACAGGAAAAAGAAAACAAAGAATACACAGTTCTTTATGAGACCATAGAAAAAGTAAAGGTACCTTAAAATAATAATAATCAACAGCCACAACAACAACATGCACCTCAAACACCTGAAAGTGGTGTCAGAAGATCTACCATGATAAGTAGACCCTCTGAACAATACTCTCCTTCATTATATTATGTATTTTTGATTGATTTTGGTGAACCCAAATGTTATGAAGAAGCAATGCAGGTAGAAACCAGGAAGAAGTGGGAGCTAGACATGAAAGAAGAAATGGACTCCTTAATACATAAATAGAATTGGGACTTAGTCAGGTTTCCTGCAAGCAAAAAAACATTTCAGAATAAATGGGTTTACATGTTAAAGGAAGAAGATGGAGGAAAACATAGGTGCAAAGCTAGACTTGTGGTGAAGGGGTTTACATAGAAGAAAGGTATTGACTTTGATGAAATATTTTCTCCTGTTGTTAAAATGACTTCAATCATAACTATTTTAAGTATTGTGGCAACGGAAGATTTTCATCTTGAACAGTTAGATGTAAAGACAACCTTTATACATAGAGATTTGGAGGAAGAGATCTATATCTAGAAACCACAAGGATATGAGGTCAAATGGAAGGAAAAATTAGGTGCGGGATGAGGAAGAGATTGTATGGATTTAAATAGGCTCCGAGGAAATGGTATCTAAAAGTTGACAAGCTTATGTTTGAACAAGTTTATACTAGATGTCACTCTGATCATTATGTTTATCTGAAAAAGAAAAATGATGGCAGCTATATTATACTTGTTGCAGGGTCTAACATGCAGGAAATAAATGTGCTCAAAGGAAATTGGGAAATTCATTTGCAATGAAGGATTTGGGAGCTAGAAAACAAATCCTTGGTATGAGAATAACTAGAGACAAGAAAAATCACAAATTAACATTGTCTCAGAATGAGTACATACAAAAGGTGTTGAAAATATTTAATATGTAGAATGGAAAACCAGTTAGTACACCTTTGGCTAACCATTTCAAAATTAGTAAGGAGATCTACCCCAAGACCAAGAAGAAATTGATTATATGTCTAAAGTTCCATATGCATCAGTAGTTAGAAGCTTAATGTACGCAATGGTCTGCACAAGGAATGATATTGCACATGCAGTGGGAGATGTAAGTAGGTACATGAAAAATCCAGGAAAATAACATTGGATGGTAGTGAAATGGATTCTCATATATTTGAGAGGTACCAAAAATCAAGCATTATGCTTTGGTGGTTCAAAAATTTCTCTATAGGGATATGTTGATGCATATATGGAAGGTGATAGAGATAATAGGAGGAGAACTACAAGTTATGTATCTAATGTAGGTAGAAAAAATTTTAGTCGGGTTTCAAAAATGCTAAGTGTTGTTGCACTTTCAACAACAGAAGCAAAGTATGTTGCTGCTATAGAGGCTAGTAAAGAAATGATTTGGTTACAAAGGTTTATGGATTAATTGGGTAAGAATAAAGAGATGGGAAGGTTATATAGTGACAACCAGAGTGCCATTCATCTTGCAAAGAACTCATAATATCATTCCAGGATTAAACACATACAGCTCAAGTACCATTCCATACGGTCAGTATTGGAAGATGGATAGTTGAAGTTGGAAAAGATAAACACTAGCTAGAATCCTACATATATGTTAACAAAAGTTGTAACCAGGGAGAAATCGAGATTCTGATCAGGTTAAATGGGTCTTCAAGTACGATGATGAAGATGAGAAACATCTAGGTCCAAATTTGAGTCATTTTCCAGTAAATCAAGTAGCGGTGTAGTTGCTACAATCAGTCTCCAAGTAGGAGATTGTTGGGTGTAGAGCTTGACTATCTTCTTTATTTATATGTATCCTTGCGTTGGAACTCTATTCTTAATAGGGCGGCAACATCGCCCGTCATTTGATCGTTGTCAGGGGGGTCCAAGGGGGGCGACGACGACCTTTTGGAGCCCCCCCTGGCGGGGGTTTTCAGGGGAAGCGCCCTCGAAGCTAAAAAAATATGTAAAATTACCTTGTAAAATATTGTAATTTCGTAGTCAATCTGGTCCATTCATTAGGCATATGATCTGACGGTAGAAGTTATGTTTGGGTGTTTTTTCCCTAGAAGGAAATCCCTCATTTTATATGAGGGAATTGTATTGCAGCTATGTATGGTGTGTATATTCTGAGTGAGAAATAGTGTTAGTATGAATCCTTTGTCGAAGTGTACGAAAAAGGACCACTTTAGCTACGCATAACTAATAGCCCTAACAACAAAAGTGGCTGCCAATATCTTCAGATCTGTGGTTAGTTGAACAAGAAAAGAGCTGCAAAAAACCAGATCTATGCATGGAAAGACATTAAGCAGTAAAAACAAGGGTTTGCTCCATATTCCAATAGACAAGACAAGAACAATTTTTGAAAGAATTTTTGTATTAATTGGGCACCTGGGAGGAAAACAAGAAGGCGTATCCATTTCTCCTCAATGGGATGGGTTCTTGGAAGTCCTCAGCACTTCAGATCTAAGATTTCTCTCTCTTGTTGGTGTAGAAAACCCAATGCAAAGAATAGAGCTCAATGGGAGCTCACACAGCAAATGATGGAAAAATGGGACCAAGTGTATAGATCCAAAGTGATCTAATAGGCAACAAAAGGTGAAGAATGGTAGGAAAAACCCTCCTATTTATAACAAAATATTGGGTCATTCTAGATCTTGGTGCATGATTAAAATACTGTTAACCAAATCTAGATCCACCTTTTATGGAATATTTTATTATATTTGTTAGAGGGAAAAGGTATTTGACTTGGGTCAAATCTCTTTATTTGTCAAAAATAAATAAATAAATGATTTATTTATCTTTTTAAGGAAGTGGTTGAAAGATAATTAAATAAATAATGATTTATTTAATTATTTGTGGGTGATTTGATCATATTTAACAAGGAATATTATCTAAACAAGATTAAATAATTATTCCTAGAAAATAATAAGATAAATAAAGGTTTATCTAATTAATTTCTTTGTTTTTGGGTTAAACATGACTAGGAATAATAATTAAATTATGGTTTAATTAATTATTCTATGAGGAAAATTAAACAAAATGGGTTTGTTTAATATTTCCTTTTGGGGTTTCCTGTTTTGACCATAAACAACCTAATAAATGTGGTTTATTAAGTTATTTTACATAGTGAAAGAAATTTTACTTAGGGTAAAATTGGTCTTATACGGTGTACTTGGGTCCCTCTAATGATAATAGGTTAGATGACCAAAAAATGGTGTAACAGATTGCCCCCCAGCGTGCGAGTGTCAGGAGCAAATCGTATGACCGAAGTACGTTGTAAGAACTCAATCACCAGACAACAAAAGGGAAGTCAGAGAGAGAAATGTAAGGTAGATAGTGTGCTGAAGAACTAGACCCTGAGGAGACGAGACTCGCAGGTGCAACAAGTCTCTTTTTATGAGAGGGTACCTGTGCTGAAGGCGGCGGGGGAGGCATACCTATGCCCGCCGAGACAAAGTACAAAAGAATAGTGTGTCCAGTAAACAAGGGACCGAACTATAAAGTACAGCTGGCATAATCATGAGCTAGATAAAAAATACAATGAGGAATCCCACATACATGCTGTGCCTGGGATAACAGCCAGGACTTGTACAATAATATCTGAGTACATGAGATACAAATACAACCCAAATGCCCCCTGTAAATGGGGAAGGGCTCACAAAATCTGACTGATACATGCAAATCAAAGAGGCGCCGCAAGTGGCTAAGGCCAACATCATCAAATATCTGGAGCTGCATCGAAGGCTGCAAGGAGGAGGTCATCCGGGCATGTGGGGGGCTACCTGCAGGGCCACCCCCTCATGAGGGTTGAGACATCTCACACACACCCGGGAATCATCAAGAGCTGCTGCTGTATCACTGAACCATCAAGTATACGGATCTCGGTCATGCTGAAAGGAGCTAGAGTGGAGAAACAATCAAGTCAAAGGGAAATGAGAGATCCCTTTGCCTGATCCGAGGCACCGAACAAGAGTGGAAGCTGGAACCAAGGTACATCGCCCTCGAGACCTTGCTTCTGGAATAAATGAGCTAATGTCGACAGAAGGAGGTCCGCCATAGGTGAGGCAATGAGGGATCCTCAACTAAGGCACGAGAGAAAATAGTAGAGCGACGGACAGACTGACACTAATGATGATAGTTAAATGGAAAGGACTGAGTAGCGAATGGACGACTTCCCTTGTTAGAGCATAAAGGGCATGAATGACATGGCAGCGACTGACACAATATCATAAGGGATAGGGGACAATGGGACTGAAGGTCATAATGTGCGACACAAGAGAGAGACCAAGCAATGAAGGATGGAGGGCTATAGCGGGGTACAAAGGGACTCGGGATAGACTCCATGAATGCGATGATGACTCAACTTGGATGCTCTAAACAAGGGCTACTCGATGGTGCTGCCACACAGTAAAGGCCCAATGGGGGACCATGCAAACATGAGTACAAGACGGTAACTCATGACGAAAATCGACACGAACAAAGACAAGTAAGGAGGCAAAATGGTGCCCCAAGTACAAGTGTCGTAAGTGAGGAAATTCGATTTTAAGGAGAGGTGAAGTGACCCTTCTTGGACAAAATGTGTCCTGGTGAAGTATCAAACACAAAAAATGAAAAAAGATGATGGCTATCTAAAAGAAAATAAAACATGCATTTCAGAAGGGAAATGCTAAGGGTAATATTTCTTAAGATAGAGTGCATTGCGAGGATTAGGAAGGGGGTTGCCTTCGAAATCCTCTAAGAGGTATGCCCCCTTATCGAGATCCTTACTGATGATGTAAGGGCCTAGCCATAATGAGTCGAACTTCCCATGACCAAGGACATCATGGGCCTGGTCATAGACTAGAACAAGGTCGCCTTCGTGAAAAGTGCGAGGCTGGACTTTGCGGTCATACTGGGCTTTGGTGCGTTTCTTGGCCGCTTCCATGGTTTGCAAGGCAACACGGCGGTCTTCGGAAGCGCGCTCGAGCATGATAAGTCGTCGTTCTAGAGGTTGGGTGTCAGGGAGAAGTTCGACGGCCAGATGCAGGGAAGGGATTTCACACTCTATTGGTAAGACTGCCTCCTCTCCAAAAACGAGGTGGAAAGGAGTGAACCCGGTGGCGGTTTTAACAGAAGTCCGATAGGCCCATAAATCAGGGAAGAGCATGAGGTGCCAGTTGGTTTTGTGCTTATTCACCGTTCGTTGAAGCATAGTTTTGAGAATTTTGTTGACTGCTTCAACTTGGCCATTACCTTGGGGGTAATAGGAGGAGGAATATTGGTGCTCAAAACCCAACAGTGAGGATAGCTCGCGCCATATCTCATCTTCAAAATGTCTGCCATGTTCAGAGACCAGTTTTTTTGGAACTCCGAACCGAGCGATAACGTGGTTAAAGAAAAAGAGGGCCGCAGTAGTTACCGTTTTGTTAAATGTAGGCATGGCCTCGACCCATTTTGTGAAATAGTCAACTGCCACGATGATATATTTGTGGTTACGAGCGGATGGCGGGTGACACTCCATAAATTCGATGGCCCATTTATAGAAAGGACCAGTGGAGACGACTGGATGGAGGGGAGCTGGGGGAGCTCGCGCCTTAGGGGTGAAATGTTGGCAATTGGGATAGTGTTTGACTGCCTCAATGCAATCACTGAAGAGGGAAGGCCAAAAATACCTAGCGCGCATGACTTTCTGGGCAGTAGCGAGACCGGAGAGGTAGCCACCGCAAGTGCCGCTATGGCAGGCATTAAGGACCTATTCAGCTTCAGCGTGTGTGAGACAACTACGAAGGACAGTATCAATCCCGCGACGATAGAGGTCTTCGCCGATAAGGAGGTATTGGGGAGCTTGGTGTCGGATACGTCGGCGAGCCTCACGATTAAGGTGGAGGGCGAACTTTTGGGTTCGCAAGTAAGTAAGAATATCGCCATACCACGGGTCGTTGGAAGTAATGGAAAATAAGTGTTCATGGGGAAAATCATCATTAACTGGAGGGTCTTGCGATCCAGTAGGTAATTCAGAAATGAGCTCAGCGAGGGCTAAGCCTTTCTTACTCTTTGTTGTGACAAATTCGAGGTCGAATTCTTGAAGAATAACGACCCAACGGGCGTACTTCCCAGTGAGGATACGACGACTCAATAGGAAAGCCATGGGGTTGGAATTAGTCACAACCTTGGTGGAGCGCATGAGGATATAATGACGAAGTTTTTGGACTGAGAACACGACAGCCAGTGCTAATTTTTCTTCATATGAGTAGGAAACAAGAGGCCCTACAAGGTTCTTACTGACGTAGTAAATCACATGCTCGATACCATTGTCATCTTCCTGGATAAGGACTCCAGCGACCGAATAGGTGGAAGCGGAGATATACAGGATGAAGTCCCGATCAAAGTCGGGAGGGCGGATCAAGGGAGCGGATGTGAGAGCCTGCTTGAGGGCATCGAAAGACTCATGAGCATAGGAATCCCAAACGAATGGGATAGTAGATCGGAGGAGTCTAAGGAACCCATGTGCGGTGGTGGCATAGTCAGGGACGAACCGACGAAGAAAATTAGCTTTGCCTTGGAGACTTTGGAGCTGGCGTAGGGTACGCAGAATGGGAAGTTCAAGAATGGCTTGAACTTTCAAAGGGTCAGAGTGATACCATCCTTAGACACGATGAAGCCTAGGAGACGGCCGGCAGGAATGCAAAAGACGCATTTCAACGGGTTAAGGCAGATATTATACTTGCGACATCAGAGAAAAATGGTACGCAGATCGTGTAGGTGTTGCGCCCGATGCTTAGAACGTGCAGTGAGGTCGTATAAATAAGCAAGGATAATATGATTTAAGTCATGGAAACAATAAGACATGGCCCGTTGAAAAGTGGCGCCGGCGTTTTTTAGGCTGAAAGGCATGACCCGGTAAGTAAAATTTCCCCACGGACTAATGAACATGGTTTTTAGTTGATCAGCAGGACGGATAACAATTTGGTTGTATCCGGAGAAACCATCCATAAAGAAAATAACCTCATGCCCCGCACACTCGTCAATGATTTGGTCAATGAACGGTGTGGGGAAGTTGTCTTTGGGACAAGCTTTTTTCAAGTCGCGAAAGTCTGTGCAGACACGGATGGTGCCTTGTTTCTTGAGAATGGGAACTAGGTTGGATACCCAAGTGGTGTATTCAATGGGGTAAATGAAACCAGCCTGCTGAAGCTTATCGATTTCGGATTTGATAGCGTCACGTCTGGAAGGATGAATGGGTCTCAAATTTTGACAGACCGGTTTGGCATCAGGCCATGTATCAATATGGTGTTCGAAAATGGCAGGATCGAGTCCGGGCATTTCAGAATAGGACCAGGCGAAAATATCGCGGAATTCTTGGAAAAGCTTGGTGTAAGCTTCGATTTCTTCCGGGGTGCATTGGGCGCCCAAGGTGATATATTCTTCGATTCTTGGTTTGACTGAAATGTCAATTTTGATGGTAGGAGAGATATTGGCCATGTTTCCTTCTTCGAAAGCATCAGGTGTAGGGATGGGATTTTTGAACCAATCGACTGCATTGGGAATGAAGTCTTTGGTTTCCACAGCATATTGGTCATGGGACTGCTGTGGGAGGAAGTATGCGCGATGGTGCATATCATCCCATGGAAAGTCAGGGTTGTTCATGGCTTCCATAATGTCTTCATCGGACTGGAAGATGGGAATATTGGAGGAAGAAGGGTCACCCGAGGAGGTAGTGATGTGTGACGGGTCATCTGGAGGAGAAGGGCTCAGATGCGCAATATCAACAGATCCAAGGTCGACTGAGGAGGAATCGAAAGTATCTGCAGCTTGAAGGTTAGGTGAACTATCTCGCAAGGATGATGATAGGTACAAAATGGTGGTTGAAGGCTCCATTGGTTTGATAGTGGGAGGAGGAATGTAAATGGGAGTAGGAAGATCCTCTGGTCCTATCGAAGTAGGACTCGCAGACAAGTGAGAAGGTATCTTGTCGTGAGTAGCCTTGAATTGGCAGTACATGTCCAAGGAGGAACGATACTCGTCAAGGCGGGGACAGAGGTGGGTGTAATGGCCTTGGAAATCAGACAAAGCACAAGGGTGGTTTGTGCGCAAGGTTTTCAGTTTCAAGATAGAGTCCGGGATAGTGACGTAGACTTCGGGGATGTCAGAGTCGGGAAACGTCTCGTTGACCAGGATCTTGAGGTGCGGCAATTCAGAACACATATGGGTGGCGTGACCGACGATATCGCATAAAGCGCATCGGATAGCGGGCTTTGGCGGTCGCGGAGGAGCATGGGTTGTCGGGGCGGCCGGGTCCTGATGGGTTGCCCCCTTACGAGCTTTGCCTTTCTTTCCCGGGGCTGGCACCACAGGGGTAGGGTCCTGGGGAGGTGCGGGGGGCCCTGAGGAAGTGAGGGGGACCAGTTGAACCGGTGTCAAAGCAAGGTAAGGTTTGGGGTGACCGGGTGGGGTAGCGGCTGGAGGGTCAATGTACCAGACGGGTATGCCCAGGGTCAGGTTAGGAAGAGAGAGGGTGGCCATGACCGGTACTGTGTACACTCTTGGTGGGGGAGCTAGGAACGGTATTTGTCCAGAGGGGTAGTGGCCAGGTGGGACGGCTCCTAAATGGCTAAGGCCTGGAGGAATCATGCCAGGAGGATACAGGGGCTCATGACTACTAACTGCAGGTGAAGGGATAGGAGCAGGTTGCGGAGGGCACGGTTGCGGATTAGCCGAAGCAGGTTGCTTGAGAGCAGCCCGAGACGATTGCATCATGCAAACATTCGATAAGCTGGGATCAGTGATAGGAGGAGGGGGGAGATTAGGAAAATTTCCAAGCAGGGAGGAATCTTTGTAAACGCCGGGGGAGACACTGGTCAAGGAATCGACGGTTTGCTTTTTGGCTACAGAATAGATGGTCGTATCAGGGGAGGTCTGAGATTTTGGCTCATGATATGTCAACTGGTCAATGGTGACTATCTTTCCATTATGGGGGAAATACATCTTGCGGAAAACCGCGGATGGGACAGCAAACATAGCATAGGTGTAGCTTCGCCCCAATAGAATGTTGTAGTCTAGCGGGGCGTCTATGACTTCGACGTCAACGCAAACATTCTTACTGGCGAGGGTGATAGGACAATTACGAAACAGGCCAATGGGCTGGGAGGCATGGCCGTCCCACGCTCGAAGGGTAATCGTGGAAGGGGCCAACTCAGGGGATCCGAGTTGCTTCCAAACCGAAGCGGACATCACGCAGGTGGATGCCCCCTCATCAATTATACACCGGGAAACGTTGGCATTCCGGATTTTGACTGGGATTTGGAAGGCGACGGAAGGAGGAAGAGGAGGATGGTTCGATTGAGTGGCGTCGAAAACAATCATTTGGTCATCAGCAGGATCTACAGCACCCACGGCAGATAGTAGAGCCTTCTTTTGGAAAGGGCACGACTAGAGGAGTTCTAGTGTGGAAATGGCAGCAGGAGATTGCGCCAAATCATCTACTATGCTATACGAATGAGCAGCTCGACTGGAAGCAGCGTTTCGACGTAAGGGTCCCTTAGGAATCTTGGTATGAACCTCAACTTTGGGTTGAGGGATATGTAAGGGGCCACTGGATGTCGAAATAGGCTCTGTAGAACCTGAAGAAGAAGGCTCGGGGGCAGACTGAGCAGGAGGCTTGGGGTACTGGCAAGACCGAGTTTGAAGATGAAGGTCGACGGTTGGGGATGGATCAGAGGTCATCATGAGGATCTGGTAATCGGAGGAACCAGAAATGGAGGGTGGAGTGGAGACCCACCCATTAGGTGGTTGGGTAGCCATGAATCCTTGCTGAGGGAAAGGATCAGTAAACACAACCGGTTGAGTAGTGGCCACATTAGGGGGAGCTTGAGGGGAGGCATGTTGTCCGCGCAATTTGGCTTGAGACTCCCACATCTGCCGCATCTGTGGTAAAAGGGGACAATCGTGGGTGTAATGACCGTAAACACCGCAACACGAACAAGGCTTGTTGGTACGAAGAGGCCTGTCCGGCTTGGGCTGAGTGCCCTGTTGCTGGTTAGCAGTGTTAGGGTCAAAACCTTGAGGATTGGGTCCATGAGTACCAGGGGCAGATTGATTTGGATTTCCTCTCCACCTTCTTTGAGAAGAAGGGGGATTAGTCGCACCCTGCTGTGCAAATACGTGCCCTGAAGGGGGCTGTAGGTGTTGCTGCTGGGGTTGAGGAGGCAAGGGAGGTGGAAGCGCATATGCTGGAGGAGCTGACACACCAGGCTGCAGATAAGGGTAATGGTTAGGTTGGGAAACATTGAGGTAAGCAGGAGGTTGGGCAAAAGGAGGAGGCATGCCGTATCCTGGGTACATGCTACCGGGAGGGGGAAGAGTGCTAGAGGTGTTGGCCCCTCCGTGAGGGAGACCGTAGCCCATAGGAGGTTGACCATACGGATGGGAAAGGGCTCCAACGATACCGTCGGCGAAAAGAGATGTCCCCGGGGCGTTAGAGCCACCGGGCCTAGGGAGGTCAGGAAGGACGGTATAAACATAACCAGACTGGGCATAGATCAGGTCATATTTCAAGGCTATTTGGAGGGCGGCTTCTTCGGTTTGAGGGAAATGGGAGGCGAAATCTTTGCCGATGGGAGCTAGGAGAGAGCGAAGGAACCAGTCCATATAGATCCGATCTTCGAAGGGGGGAGCTCGAGATAAGCTGCGTCTACGTCGCCATTCCTGAACATGGGTGGAAAGGCGGGTCGAAGATGTTTGTTTAAAGGAAGTCAAGAGCTCCGTACCGATATCGTGTCGGAGAGGGAGCTGGAAGTAAGATAAAAAGGCTTGGGCAATGGTCACAAAGGTGGTATGGGAAGAGGTGGCTTGGTCGACATACCATTTAGAAGCTTCGCCGGTAAGTGTGCGTTGGAACAAACGAAGACGGATGGAGTCATCGGTAATGGAATTGGAGGAACACCACATGTGGAAATATCGGACATGATTGGTTGGATCTTCTCCAGCAAGGCCTTTGAACTTAGGGATGTCAGAGGGGAGCTTGGTTGGCATAGCAGGCCAACCAAAATCATGGCGGATAGGGTCATTGATCAACTGATTGAAATCGGGGAGGCTGAGGCCTGCAATGTACGGCAGCAAGGGTATGGCCGAGGTAGTTCCTGTGGCGGTTCCGCTAGTAGTGGTTCCGGCATTAGGGCCTAGAGCACCGCCAACGTTAGGCCCTGGACCAGACATAGTGAAGGTGACAGGGGGAGAACCAGGAGGAGAAGGAGAACCCAATGAATCAGAAGAGGAGTCGGAGTGCGGACTCGGAGGAGGACTGGCTCGACGACGGCGGGGCGGGGCGGAGCAGGTCGATCGACCGGAAACTGAGGGTGAAGGCCAAGAATTCTCTGGGAAAGGTGCCTTGGGGGAATGTGTGAGAGACTAGATGATATTACAATGGATCTATTGTAGGTTGTGTCTCTTCATTTTGATGGATAATATAAAGGAAGGATTGGATGTTTCCGTGGACGTAGCCCAATTTGGATGAACCACATATATTTGTCTCTCTTGTTTTATATGTTATGTTTGTGTTTGTGTTTCTGCATATTTTATGTGTTTTGTTGCTCTGTAATATATATTTTTTTCTAACATCTTGAAGAGAAAATTCTAAGGTTCAAGCACTAGAAGATCACATCAACAAGTTCTCCAACTCTTAAAGGATAACCTCACTCTGACGCAAAATCAAATGAAACAACAAGCATATCAGCATCACAGTGAAATAATTTTTGACATAGGCAACTTCGTATTTTTACGACTATAATCATACAAACAAGTGTCCCTGAAGCAAGCCAAGAAGGATAATAAATTATCACCCAAGTACTATGGTCCTTACAAGGTGTTGCAAATTATTGATACTATGGCATACAAATTGGAGCTTTTTGCATCTTATCGAGTACACCCAGTTTTCCATGTTTCATTCTTAAAGAAGGCTATCGATGACAAGCTCCCAATTCAAAAAATATTGCCAGAACTTGACGAAGAAGGAAAACTAACATTGGATCCCGAAGCGGTCACAAAAACAAGAACCCAACAAATACATAATCGATCATTTCAAAGTATCTCATTAAGTGGAAGACTTACCCGCTGAAGATTCCACACGTGAGGATGATAATTTTACACAGAAGCATCCATAACTACTCAAGCATTAAGGACAACACTTTTTTTGAAGGAGAGGGGCATGTTATATCCCTATAATAATATTGTAGTCCCATTATTGTTTTTTTCAATGTACCCCCATATTGTTATTTTTGTGCCCCATAGAAGCCCACTATTGTTATTAATGTGTCCTTTCATTATTATTGTTATGTAGGCTCTGAATATATTGTGACCCCTTAGACTCTTATATATAGAAACGGGGTCTTCTCATTTGTATAATCCAAGAATTGTTCATGTATATAATATAAAGGAGGTTTCCCCCTTCAAGAGGCCATTTATCAAGTCATTTATCTATCTTTTCTTCTATTTTGTGAGTTGGTTGCATAACATTCTCCAAATGGGTTTGTTATTCTCTTCAATCTCAATATGACAAAGCAAGGTGAGGTGCACATACCATAATTAGATGGGTCTAAGAGGTGGAGGATATTCAAGGGTCCTACCTTTTTTTTTTGCTTGGAATGGAAAACACAAAGGGTTGTTTTATGCATATGTGACCCTATATTTATTCTATATCATGCCACCTTTCATATAATCTTCAATCCAAGGGATTTAACTCTATAGGAATAAATAGAAGTAAAATATGAGATTAGGATCCTTATCAAATATAAGACTAAAAACAATGCATGTAGTTATCAATATAGATATAATCAAGTGGTATGCTTAGGTTCAATGTGTGAGCTAGGATTTGATACCAAGTGTAGGGACCCTAGATGTAACCCCAAAATGTCACCTTTTTTTGTACTTATATAAAGATTAAATAACTGACATATAATTTTAAAAAGACAAAATCCAAATAGATCAATTTCATTCCTTTTCAAATATATCCATCTATATATATGAATCATTCGTACATTGTTATTAATGAAAACTAATAACACCAATACCTATTTTATCCATGCATGTTTCTTAAATTTTATATATATATAATGTAATCACAACAAATTTGATAAGATCAGTACTCAATGTACATCTTCACTTAAAATTCTCTACAACAATTTACAACAAAGGTACCATTCACCCAAGCCATAATCCTCGTTCCTAACTTGAAGCAACTCAAATGACCAAGTCATCCACAATACTAGTGCACTATACTAAACTTGATGACCCACTCGGTTTTCCACCCTACCAATGCCAAAGTACTCTTCTTCCCTTTGGACCCTCAAGCTACAATGGGGTTGTAGGAAGCAAAAGAGATCATAACTATCTTATAGGAATTGGGCCATAACCTTGCTCTCCCAATATCAACAAATTCCTATCTGCCACACTATCCAACAAGTAATCAAGATCATAATTTCACAATCACAAAATTACAATATCGCAAGTTCTCACAAGAATACATATAATTCCATTACGACCCCCATCCAACATTGGGGAACTAAAATAGACCCACCTTACATTGCAATATGTTCCCATTATAGTCTTTTAGGTGAGGATTATATGTGACACTTTTTTTCACATGCAAAACTAATTAATTATTTAATTCCATAAATTTGATTATTCATCAAGACCCATGTCCTAACCAAAAATTGTCTCTCATGTAAATTCCTATTATTTTATTTAAAATAAGTATTTTTCTCTTATTCAAGAGTTTCATGTTCCTAAATTTACTCCAAGTTGTTTTCTTATGCCCTTTTTCCCTTGCTTAACTTTTGTAATTTATTTTAGCTAATTCATTGTTACCTACCAGGAGCCTAAGTTAACTTTAGTTACGCCCTTAAATTTCTCCATTTCAAAACTAGGTATTTTCTAGGATTCTCTCAACTAGGTGAGATTCTCTTGGTTTTAATTTATTTGAATTTTTTATTTAAATAATTCAATTCCTACAGATGTATAATTATATTTTTGGCCATATAAGCTTACATCCATTTAACTTTAATTTAATTCCCTTTTAAACATGACAATTAAAATTCATACACATATATACTTACTTAGCTCTAACTTATTTTAAGTATTAGTTTACTAACCTTAACTAAGTCATTTCTTTCAATTATTATGTTTTCATATTAAGTTTAGTTTTCAAAGTTAGCACTGATTTAACTTTAAATTAACTTGATACTCATTAAATTTATAATTTTTCCCCTTTAATCATCCATAACATATTAGTCCTTATGTTCCTATGAGTTAACCACAATCACGTATTCCTTTATACTCCATCTAGTGCCAAGGGTGCCAAATTTCGTGCCCTTCAAGAACCTCACCTTCCAAGGGTGCCAACTCTCATGCCCTTCAAGAACCTCACATTCCAAGGGTGCCGCCATTTTCCCTTCAAACACCTTTGATCCAAAATTTCCTTATCCTCTGTCTAGTAACAAGGGTTCCAACTCTTGTTCCCTTCAAGAACCTTAGATTCCAAGGGTACCATGGGTTTCCCTTCAAACAATTGTGATCCGAGTAAGGAAAATATTTACTTGTGGAATGGAAACTCAATAGTCTCCTTGTTATACTTGTTGATAGTTTTATGGTGACTAAGTATCAAGGCCCCCCTTGATGTGTGCCCCTCCATAGTGCTTCGCAAGCGACCTTACCCATGGTCCATCCATCATAACATCATGCAAATCCGAGGATAAGTACCCCCCATACTTCAACTTGAGCCACAGCTGGAGGGATAACAAGTATGACCAATGACATTGATCACACCCCTCCAAAGATGTCTGGTCTCCTTCACCTACAACCCAACTACCCATATGTGGGTCATCTGGTCAACACTTATAATCACCTACAAAATAGTGAGAACATATATCAATATAATCCATATAAATATATCCACTATCCACATTAATATCAAATATAAAAACATAAACATAAATCACAATGTGGCTCAAACCATCATGATATGGGTTGTGTCCATAGTCCTCTTTTCCTACCACACCCAAGAAATAGTCAGTAAAAGGTGTAAATATGATATAACTATCATCAAATAAGAATCACAAATGAATTCATATAATGGCATTATCAACATCATCATCATCATCATTATCATCATCATAATGTAAGTAAAGTAACATAATATCATGAAATGCATGTTTCATCAGAATACATGAAATGTATAGATCATCAAAATAATTTCTTCAAAGAATAATGTATAAGTCAAATGATGTCTCAAAGTCAAGATAATGTAAATCTCATGTCAACTAGAGCAAGCAACTACATAATTATTACTCAAAAACTTTCTTCCCTTGTTGCAAAGATGGATTCAATTTGATTTATTCTTTCACTAGTTGCTTCTCAAGGTTGGGAAGTACATTACATTGACGTCAAAAGTGCCTTTATACATGGGGGCTACAATGAAGGAATTTACATGGAACAACCTTTAAGTTTTGGAAAAAAAACTACTCCCTTATTCTCCATCTCAAGAAGTCAATTTATGATCTAAAGCAAGCTCCTTGAGCTTAGCATGGAGAAATGAAAAGCTTCATTTCTGATTTCAATTTCTCTAGGTGTCAATCTAATCCCAATGTCAGAAATACTGAGAGGGGGGCTGAATTATTATTTCTTTCCAATTGTTATTTTTACCAGTTAGATCACTTATATTTAGAACACAAATGAACAATAAGAATAAATGATTTTATTAATATTCATAAATTAAGTACAATATTTGTGTAGGGCTCCAACCCTAAATGAAGACACCAATCTTCAATCTCCTAGGCTCCAATCTGTATTATGCCAAGCACCAACTTGGTCTTCCCAAGGCTCCAACCTTGGAAGCTTGAGGCACCAACCTCTAGGGCTCCAACTCTATCTCTGGTACAGGCTCCAACCTGGTCTCTTGAGGACTCTTATCCTCTAGGGCTCCAACCCTATCTTCCAAGGCACCAACCTTGTCTCTACGAGGCTCCAACCTCTAGCTTCAATTCATCAAGATATATTTGGTTATACTTCACAGCTCCCAATGTCTTCTTCAACGAGCCCTGATAATCTTCAACTATCCCCTCACTTAGTCTCCATGTCACTTCATCAATGACAACCTTGATCTCCTAGAAGGTGTCACCATTTCTCTTCATCATACCCAAGAAAATTCTCCAAGTCACCTCATGATGTCATCACTAATGCATCATGTTCTTCAATTTTATCTTCAATACATCTCACCAAAATGTCTTCAACTGTGTCTACAAGGTCAATCAAAGTTATTCAACAAGAAGACTCCAATCTGGGATCTTCTTCAAGATCACTTCACAAGGGTTTCAATCAAGTTCTTCACCTGCTACAAAACTTGAACATGTCTTCAACAAAGATATGTCAACATAGGAAATAATATATTGCAGCCAGTTTCACAAATTTATTCCACTGTTTCAATTTCTTTCAAGTTATGTTGTTTCCAGCTCCTCCAGATATCTGTCAACTCTCACTTTTCTAACTGCAATGCTTGATAATGCCTTCAATCATCTTAATCTGATCAAATAACATATTCCACACTTGAAGTGTGCCACAGACTTCCAAGTGTTGTGCCTGAAGATGCCCTTGAGTAATCTCAAGTCAGATGAAGATCGCACAATCTTCAATACCCAGCTTCCCAATGATGTATTGTCAAGAAGATGCCACTGATTTGTATCCCAAGGATATATCCTTAACTGCTATAATATTTAAGATTCAATGTTTTAAACAAATTCAAGAAATGAGGTATGAATTCATTCTGGTTTACTACCCAAGATAAGGCTCTTTTAGTGTTGGCCTGAAGGTCAAATTCACAGGTTGCAGTGGCCCTTTAACCCTTGCTCAAAAAACTGACCTCTGAAACATACAAGCTTTCTGAATTATTCCTTCAAAAGCTTAGCTCTAACTGGACTCTAACAAATGTAACCACCTTAAATTGACATTAGAGAAATAGAGCTTAGAGAAGGAAAGACAAATGTGGGATTAGATTTGGATCTGACACTACACAATTCTGCAATTTCGAGCCTCCACAGTTCTTCAATTTCGAGCCTCCACACTTCTGCAAGTTTCGAGCCTTAGATCTGAAAATTTGGGCTTGAAATCTACCGTTCGAGCTCTTGTAGGTGGTTTTCCTTCCTAGTCTGATTTATCCACAGGTCACAGATCTTAAAAGATGACAGTACCCTCTGTCACAGATCCAAATTTAGAAAAGAATCTTGAGCTGTAATGAATAGCTAAAAAATTTACCCAGACAAAAATATCTTTAACTGTCTTCCTCGGCTTCTGTCTTACTTCTCCATCTTCCTGTGATCTTCACCAAAAATTTTGTGGTAGAGTGAGGAATCTGAACTCCTACATATATTGGTTTTGATTGAAATTAGGGGACGTGACTCTTTAGAGGGAGGCCGAAATGTGTCCTTGAGCATAGGTCGGCTCAATGTCAGAATTAATTTCCTTAACTTAAAAAATCAATATCTCCCAAATTATTTGGATTTTCAGGGCAATTAAGGGCTCGTTAGAAAGAGGAAAAAATCATCTTTCAGATGTTCTAGGTCCCATGTTGAAAGGTTTCTTGTAAGGTGGTGAAAAAAAATTTCTTTATGACTGCCCTTGAATTATTTAGTGCGGAAAATGATTAGGACAGTATGGCTTCTTTGTTTGGCTTATTGTTTCTCTTCTCCATTATTTGGCTTCTTCATCATCATAGGAACATGTAGGACATCCATGTCATCATGATAGTGTCCAGCAATGAGTGCAACATCCATGTCATCACATAATCGTGCAGTGATATGTTATAGTGCAGCATTATTAGGAGAACTCCAAAATAGTCTTCCAACCCTCAAATGATCTCCAACCATGATCATCATATGTCATCATCAAGTATCAAAGTGTATGACATCATGATATGACATCAAGGGTTGAGGTCTAGATCGTCACATGCATGCAACATTAGATCAAGGACTTCTTGGGGCTTCTTTCACTAGTGGATTGACTTCTTCGTGATTTGACATCATCATCATCTTGAACCAGGCATCTCAAGAATATTGACATCTCGATTAATTCCATATTGACATCAATGACAACCTTTATTAACAAATGTCTACACTAAACATGTAAATGGTGGATTCAATATCCTTGTTTTCTATGTCGATGACCTACTTATCATTGAGAATAATTTCGAGTTAGCCTGGAAATTTCTTCTAGGTAATTATTCACTCACCTTCCATTGTTTGTTTATGAAAGCATTTCATATCTTGTCACTTTCCCTTTGCTATAAAATTATATATTACATAGAAATGGAACACATAAAATATGTGGAAACACAAACATAGAAACAACATATAAAACAAGAGAGACACAGATATATGTGGTTCACCCAACTTGGGCTACGCCCATAGAAACAACTAGTCATTCCTTTATATTATCCAGCAAAATGAAGAGACACAACCTACAATAGATCTGTTGTAATATCCTCTACTCTCTCACACAGTCCCCTTTGCTATTTCTCGCACAAAGTATACACACCATACATAGTCGCAATACAATACCCTCATACAATAGAGGGGGTTTCCTTCTAGGGAAAAAAACTCTAAATTAAACATAACTTCTACCATTAGATCATCCGCCTAATGAATGACCTAGATTGACTACGAAATTACAATATTTTACAAGGCAATTTTACATCTATTTTTAGCTGCGGGGCCGTTGCCTCTGCCGCCACCCCCCCCCCCCCCCCCCCGGGTGAAAATTAAATGACGGGTAGTGTTTCCAACCCATTAAGGACAGGGATCATACATAATGACACATAAGAAGATAATTAGGCTCCACACCCAACACCCTTAGCCAAAAATAATATTTGATTTAAGTCTCCAACAAGTCTCATGTTCTATTCTTTGGGCTTACAATAGTTCAATGTTATCTTCCCATTCCTTTGAAGCTAGCTAGGAGGAAACATTCTCATCCTTTATCTCTAGCTAGATCTCTTGTAGGAATATTTCAAGAGACCCACTTTCAAGTGGGTTCACAATTTACTTTTATTTGTATATATATTTAGGCTTTCCTTTTTATTTTTTTGTTTGTTTGTTTATTATTATTATAGAACTTAGCACTTATTTCTCCAATATATCTTGATTATTTCCAAAAGTTGTGAGGCGATCCAAAGTGAGATGTATGTAAAATAAATAGAGCCCAAATATTCCACTTGCTTGAAAATAATGCTGACCCAATGGTGACTAGGCATCTTGAAGGTGTTGAAAAATGTGTATCTAGGTTTGGTCTTCATAAATATGAAATGTACATTTTATTCTTGAATATTGTAAAATGAAAGAAATATTATTATTTTTATTTTGGAGCAGGGCTTTCATGCGCCTCAAGGTATTTTATTTTAGAGTTCAAGCACCCATTAAGTGCTTCTAAGGTTTTTCCTAGGTCAAGAAGTCAAAAGAGGCATTGTCATAAGTTGAAGAATCCATCGGGCAGATTGTAACTTGTAAAAAGAATTATTTTTGTATTTAAAAGTATTAAAATACCATCCAAAACCATGTCATCCTGGAAGATAATAATTGGCCTATTTTTAGTAGCATTTTCCACCTTAGAAACCTATATAAAGGAGGGAACTCGACCTCCTTTGGACACACATTCACATCTAATCATCTAAGCGAAGGAGAAGCAAAAGAAGGCTAGTGAAGGAGAGAAGGACGAAGAAAGAAGTTTTTTGGGCTATTTCTCTCTCTCTAACTCACACATGCAAAGAAGGAAGGCTAGGGTTTACTTCTTCAAGGTCTAAATTCTCAAGTTTTTGGAAGAGGATCAAATTTGTTGGAAGAGGAGCCTAATAGGTTACTTACTAGCCCTAGGAAAGGAAGCAAGCCAAGAGAAGTTGTTGGGAGGCCTTGGGAGAAAAAAAATAAGACTATTGAACGAGATAAGGATGAAGAAATAAGTGTTTTGGGATATTTCTCTCTCTCTCTCTCTCTCTCTATCTCACACGTGCAAAGAAGGAAGGCTAGGGTTTACTATTTCAAGGTCGAAATTCTCAAGTTGTTGGAAGAGGAGCCTAATAGGTTACTTACTATCCCTAAACAAGGAAGCAAGCCAAGATAAGTTGATGGGAGGCCTTGGAAGGATAAATTTCCCTCACACGTGTGGATGCAGTACCAATTGCAAGGGTCAAAAATTTCAGACCTGTAGTAGAGGCTGAAATTCTGTAGATGGGCGTCGAAGTTGTGTTGTTGGAAGAGATTTGACGGGTTTGACTTGGATAAAGGAAGCACATCATTAAGAAGGTAAAAAATTTTCTTGGAAGGGTATTGGTAATGGTCTAGAGGGCTTGGAATTATTCAATTGAAGAGTCTATAAGAAGAGAAGATATTTACGAGTTTTCCTCTCAAGTGGAGAGGTTTTGGCCCTAGCTTGCAACCTATATCCTGTGTTCTTGTGTAATAATTTTCTTCTTGTTTTGGTAGATATTTGATGATAAGAACAAACATAATAATAAGATAAGAAGCTAATAAGTAATAAATGGTAAAAATACATCATAAGTAGTTATTAAGAAAGAGAAATCATCTTAACTACTGCCCTCTATATTTCTCAACATGGTATCAGAGCTAAGATTGGCTAAGGGCATGATGAAGATCTCTACGACATTGAAAAGTTCTTAAAGAAATCTACAAGGGTAGAAATTCATCTCAATAAGGGCAAGATTTATGGGATCTTCTATTTTCTCTTAAGATGAGAACATTTGGGTGATCGATATTGGAGACTCAAGACATATGACTGGTGAGCACAAGAAACTAAATACGTTGTCAATAAGAAAATATTCTCACTCCATTGAGCTTGGTGACAAGAAGATCTATCCTGTGAGAGGAATTGGATCAAACTCGCTAGAGCTGGAGAATGGAGGAAATGATTCATCTTAACAACATCCTATTTGTTCCAAGTTTGAATAAGAATCTACTTTCCATTTCATGTCTAGAAGATAAGGGAGATATAATTTTTGTCATAGATGGAAAGGTTGTAGTATGGGATAAAAACTCTAGCATCAAAATGAAAATATGATTGGCATCTGTGAAGGAAGACTCTACAGATTGCTGACTCCCCTCTCTCAAGCTTTGGTTCACATTGAAGTTAGCCCATGTGAATTTTGGCATAGAAGGGTTTTTCACCTTCACTACAAAATATTACGAACTCTAAATTCAATGGTGGCATCCCTGAACTCAAGGAGGATCATGAAGGAGTATGCAAGGGATGTGCATTGAGTAAAAATACCAAGAGACCATTTGGAAGCAGTGCTTCGGAGTCAAAATAAATTATGGATACCATTCAATTCAATGTGTGTGGTCCAATATCTCCAAAGTCTCTTGGAGGTCATCAATATTATATAACATTCATTGATGACCGTTGAAGGAAAACTTGGGTTTATTTGATGAAATCCAAGGATTAAGTATTTCTCAAATTTCATGAATTCAAAGTTGAAGTCGAGAACCTTACATAAAGGAGAATAAATATATTAAGGTCTGATAATGGAGGAGAATATACTTCAATGGAAATCTTAGCCTATAAGGAGTCTCGGATTAAGAGGGAGTTGATAGTCCCATATAATACATAACAAAATGGAGTTGTATAATGAAAGAATTGATATATTGAAGAAAGTGTAAAGGCCATGTTACATGATCAAGATTTTCCAATTTTTATGTGGGGCGAAGCAACAAATACTATTGTATATATGAAAAATCTAAGTCCTCAGAGATCACTAGATAACATGACTCTTGAAGAAGTATTCATTGGGAAGAAGCCAAGCATGGACCATCTCAAAAAACAAAATTTCTTGCCTATATTCATATACCAAAGGATAGGAGAAAGAAAATAATTCCATCAGGCATGACGGGAACATTTTTTGGCTACATTAATACTTCTAAGGCCTATAGTATCTACATAAAGGAAGGACAACGAATAGAAGTTAGTCGAGATGTGATATTTGATGAAAGTATTGCATTTAAGAAATCAAAGGATCTCTCAATGGACTATGAAAAACTTCCTATGTTTTAAGAGGAAGGTACTAGGGAGGAAGAACAATCAAATCATTAAGATGAAGGTCCTAGTGAACCCGTGCAACCTATGGTCATCCCCAAAACTATAAAGAGACCTAACTAGTTGAAATCTACTCTATTATGTAGAGGGACATGTAGCATCCAAAGGCACATTCAAAGAAAAGAAACCCAAAAGATATTATGGTTATGCAGCCTAAAGGACAAATCTAATAAAGCAGAACCATCCACCTTTGAAGAGGTTTTCAATCATCAAGAATGGAAATATGCCATGAATGAAGAGGGCGGATATGTGAAGATGGGTTACACTTTTGTGAAAATCGGGGGCGGAAAACTTTTTTCGGCAATAGTTCAGCCAAACCTTTTATAAATTTCTTCAACCGAACTCGTGATTCCATTTAGATTGATGACACACTGACGGTGTGGGCAAACAGAATTTTTGCCGGAGATGGGAAAACTAACAACAAAAATTCGGCCGAAATTTGATTTCGGCCAAACTTTTTCTTTTAAAATAGTTCAATAGAACTAGTTGCTATAAATAAATCACCCGTGAAGTTGATTTGTTTACCGGTCTGTTTGTTCATGCGTTTTCGTCTATGTTGCTCCTCCCATCCACGTTGTTGGTCTGCGGCGACTTCAAGTGACTGCAATACCAGGTATGGGCATTCCTTTCGTTTCTGTTACCGCAATCTATATATAGCTTTGGTTTCAAATATTATAAGAAGGTTTTTGATATGGTTGAGAGAATGTGGAAAAAAGAATCCAACACTCTGCAAGCCTTTACATTAAAACCCGACAGTTTGGTCCTTTTCTTCTGGGAAACATATCCTTCTGCACATCAACGCAATAACAGTGATACTCGCTCCACTCCACTGTAGAGTCTCACCATAGAAATAAGATGCCACCCAAAGATCTTTTACGTGTTGTGTCCTTTTCTTTGTTTATGTTATATTTAGTTACTTAAACAAATGATATGAGCTTGCTGCCAAGTGAAGGCGTATCCAATTGAGGAGAGTGCTTTTAAATAATTCTGGGTAAAATGGCAGGGTATAGTATATACACAAAGATCTGAAGGAGTTGTTCTCTTTATTTTAGTTACTGGCATTTTTGAGCTTGTGGTGTATCCCATTGAGTAGTCCCTTACAAAGAGTGCATTTATGCACTCATTCAATGTGAAATTCATAATCTGTTAGGAGTTTGAGGAAAAAATTATAAAGAATAGATTTAGAGTCTACATAAAGATGCTTGTTGTATTACTTTAATGTATTAACTTGTATCATGATTGAGAAGGAAAAATAGCATAAATTTCCGTTAATATTCATGAATATCTAAAAAACCTAAACACTTACATAAATTATGTTATAAAAAATACATGCCAATTTTATATATCTATACCATATAAACTAAAACTCTTTATGTTGTCTTCCCATTTCCTAACAATTTGGTGGTATCATAGCAATATGCACTCCCATATGAGCACCACTCTATTCATAATCCTGTACACATTTGCTGAACCTAGGCATGCCAGAAAACCCTACTAATCTTGGTTTTCAATTGTACCCAAGCTAAGAACAGGAAACTATATTGACTTGTGACTCCTTTTGGAATTGGTTCTTAATAACCATTGCAAATTAGCCAATCCGGGTACAAGTGATGGTTTACTTCATCATTTTTCTGCCTCCAAAGATTATGCTTCTCTGGATGGTTAATCTAACAAGATGCATGATGGTCATCTATTCTAGTTTGGAAAAATTCCATGTTAGTTAGGTGGGAAAGGCCCATGTTTGGAAGTTTGTGCACCTATGGTTTCTATTTTCTAGTCTTATGGCTTCATTTTTTGAGTAATTAGTGCTTTAGTAATACAAATTATAAAATTACATATGTGATTCTTTCTTCTCAGGCAGAAAAATTTATTAATACTATTATATCAAATTTCTACAAATGTCAGGTCTTTGTGATGCACCAACTTGCTAATTCTGCTTTATATAAAAGATACCTGAGTTTTTGGGTTACCTGAAATAGGGAAATGGGTTCGGTTTTCAAAACAACTGGAAAGATACTTTAAAAGTTCTAGTGATTGGGGAAACAGAGTCATGTGTGTGAGAGAGTGATTAAGTATGGAAAAGTTCTAAACATTCTAAACATTTTAATAATGTTCACATAGTTGACATTCCTTTCGTTTCTATTACCGCAATCTGTATATAGCTTTCAATGATAATCAAAAATTATGAAAACATATTACAGATCATATTTATTATAAAGTATCAGAGATTTTTTTATATATATTGCATAGTTTTTTTTATTCTGAAATATATAAAATACAATTCTTTTAATTAGGAACAGGTTAACAACGATCCTTATTATTTCCTACACTCCCTTCGTATACAATCCTTTTTAGTGGGAAACAAATTATTGATTTATCCCTTGCACTCTGTCGTTGAGGGCTGGAATATGGTAAAAGTGTTTCACTGTTAGTTATTTATTTTTTATTTATTTTTTTATAATTTTAAATTATAAAACTGATTTTTTAAATTATAAAACATTTATTTTAATTATTTTTAAAAATATATAAATATTTTATATTATTAGTATTTTTTGAAAAATATTAATGTATTTTTTAATATTTATAAATGTTTATGAAAATCATATCAACACATTGTTCACTTTAATAAATTTAAATATATAATGGCTTTTTTTTATATTAATATATGTCTAAATGTATCTAAAAGTTATATGTATTTTTTTTAGGTTGGAGAAGTGTAGATGATTATCAATACAAAATTTTGTTATTTAATAGTCAAGTTTTATAGTTATTATAATGAAATAGTTTCTCACAACAAATTTGGTAAAATAAGTGAAATCTATATAATGAAGATTAATTTGTATTTAAGTTTTAGATCTTTTAATAACTAAATTTCTATTTAAATGAACAAAACAATCAAATGTAAGAAATAGAAAACATAATGAAACACAATGTAAGAAATAGAGAACATAATGAAACACACACATACATATCTACAATCAACACAATTATTTTCCTAGGAAATCCTTATGGGAGACAAGCAACCCTAAAAATTAATGATGCTCTACTCCTTTTTCCCTAGGAAATCCTTACTGGAGAAAAACAACACTAAAATGTAAACATGCTCTACTCTCTCTTTTCTGGTATGGAAAATATGTAAGTACAAAGAAAGAGGTAATCTCTCTAGAGTTAGCTAAGACTTTTGGCGTGTAAGGTTGCTATAAAAACTTAACTTCATACATTTTTCTCTTTAACTTCACACTCCTAGTTGTATTTTCAACTATGGAACAAAATACAATAACACAAAATGGAACTCTTATTCCTCCTAGTGGCCAAGTATTTAACATAGCGTGATAGCCAACTAGGTGTAAGATTTGACTCTGTCAACAATTAACGAGGTTTGTGATTTTAGACCTTTTAGAGTCTTGTTAAAATTCCACATGTGCTAGCTTGCTATGCATGAGTAATGGGGCTAAAATGACATTCTCTCATACCATGGTGGTCAACATGATAGGTCAACTTACTAAAGGGATAAATTTTGAATGAACTTCATTTGATGTTTTTCTTGCACCATTGGATATGTCTTTAAGTGTAGAACAATGGTCAAGGTTTCGGCACAAGGGATAATCGTTTGACACCAAGAAATGTCATTTAATACCTCAAAATGACTCCAAAAGGTTTTAGACCCCAATTCTCCACCCACCATTAAAATGACCCTACAAGTTGATTCTTTCAGTTTTTTCACTCTATAAGCATCAAAATATATGACAATAATATAATTATCCAATCTAGATCATTATTTAATAATTTGTTAAAATTATGAGTAAGAAATATACATCATGGAATTTAAATAGTGTTAATTCATTGAACACCCTTGTACATTCCTTGTTGATACTTTGAAAGTAATATGTTTTGAAAAATAATTTGTTTATGGATTCTATTTTCCACATTCTCTCAACCATATCAAAAACCTTCTTATAATATTTGAAACCATCTATACAACTTTTCATTTGTTTCAATAGGAATTAACATATTGAAATATTAATTGTATTTATGTCTTGTGTGCTAAGGAAGGGAGGTCGTGAACCTTATGGGAAGAGATAGTATTTGTGCTTCTTAAGATTATGTTTTCATAATACCCTTAATTTAATTAATTATTATCTCTTATTAATATTTGTCGACAATTTTTTTTAGTTCCACTAAAATTTTGAAATCAATGATTGGCTTAGTGCATATGGCCCTACCTAGGATGTGAAATCAGTGATTGGTGTATTTCCTTTGGTTCTTGAAGTTATTCAACTTATACACAATGATATTGCGGCAAGAATTATTTTCATATATTGACAACCATAGGTGAATTAATGACAAGGTGTCATTTTACTACCCTTTGGGGTTTTATCCCACAAAATTGGGTCTTCAACTTAAAATTAAAATAAATTTAAAACCATAAAGAACTATGTGGGGTACAAAACATCATCGAAAATATATTTTCGAGGAGACCGCGAATTTTCATGCCAAATTTGCTAAAAAATATCGAGGTAGCTATTGGTGCTTCTTGGGTTGACATCAATGGCAACCACCTATCAACAATTATAACCAAAGAATAAACCAATAATCGCTCAATTGCATATAGTTATGTGATGGTCCAATCCTGCAAGGCCACGAGGCAATATTTATATGGGTTCAACGTAAAACAACCTTATGTTATAACCAATGAAAAAACCAATATTTTCTTGATTACATATGGTTATGTGATGATCTGATCCATGCAAGGCCACATGGAAGTATTTCATGGGTCCATGTCATTAATTTTCATAGGGCCATGCGGCGCCATGTGATTGGCCCACTTGCGGTCCAATAAACATGTCAATGCCACTTCAATGTCTACTCAGCTGCCATGTGTCACATTCAACCTGCGCACATGTCCAGTCAGGTTTCCAACATGGCACTAATTCATAACCAATTGTACCTACAATTTCAGCTCAAGTGTACCACGTGTCCACTCCATATACTGCCATGCCACCTTTGGCTATTGAATTTTGTGTGTTTTGATTGAAACTTTAACTAAGCATAACTTTCGCATCTGAGCTTGGATTGAGATGTCGTTTGCATCACATTGGATTCCTTGTGACAAACTCTTTGATCTAGTTAAGGTTTCGTTGCAAATTGAGGAATTTTATTCTTTATCCATTAGGGATCCTCCTAGTTCAACAAGAGTAGTTGCATTCATTTAAATTCATTTTTAGAGTGGATGTCTAGCTAATATACATAATTAGGAATAATTTTTGTTATAACCCTATTTTCCACTCCATTATAGTGAGAGAGACCCAAGTTCGACATACCTCAGTTGTTGGCAAGAAGGCATCCCCTTTCACCTTTTCTTTTACTTACATGGGTATTACAAGGGAGTTAGAACATGTTAAATGGGTGATATTACATAAATGAGTAATTTCTCATAATTATTTTTTCACAATTTCATAATTATGAAATAATAATATTTCATAATCGAGATAATTGAGAAAAAATTTCTAGAGTTTGTCATTCCTAAGGAGATCAAATTGACCGACTTCCATAGTTTTTCATTCCCAAGGAGATCAACTCGATCTGCTTGTCTATCAGTTGGTTAGGGGTGAATTAATGTGGAATTTTCCTAACTTATCTAGCCTATGGGTGTTCAAGTACATTTTCCCATAGAGGGAAAAAGGCCTATATAAACTAGTCATGTAAAGGGGAAAGTATATCTAGTGAGTTAGATATAGTGCGAGAGCTTTGTCCATTTGTTGAAGCTATCTTTGCTAGAGGTGGAGACCAGGATTACAAGTGGAGTCTTGGGCAGGACTCACGAAGCAACAGCTCCTTGTGATTGAGAAATTCAGATTGCAATAGGTTTGATTGCTTTTTTGTATTTTCACTCACATATTTTTTTTTCTCCTCATCTTTTACAGTCATTTGAGATAGGATTTTGGTAATAATTCAGACTTTGGTTATAATATAACCGTTCAGACTTTGGAAACGTAACAAATTCAACCTTGGATATTGATAATGCGCCACCATAATACAAATTTCAAACCATTGATAATAATAATAAAAAATAAACCCACCATATAATATGAATTCTACCTGAATAATGAAATTCATCCTTGACCTTGGTCCACTAGAGAGGGCATGGGGCAGACCTTGGCTGCACCACGTGTCAGCCTTTGGTTGGGTTGTGCCACCCATTAAAAAAAATCGAATTTGACCTTAGGAGACAGCCATTAAAAAATATTCCACCTTCAAAACTCTCTGAAGAATCTTGTAGTGACACTTGTCACCATGACATTGGGAAAAATGGAGGAAAACCCAAATTTTTTACCTTTGACCATGTTTGACCATTTTTTTTGAAAATTTACTTTTTTGACACGACGATCAGCGGGCTCTAACTTCCTCGTACGGTCTCCATTTTGAGTGAGACGAATTGCACTGGATTCCTAGCGAAGGACTAGATCCGGTTTTTCTAGTTTGGTGTGATTACATGAGAACTTTTATTTTTTGGAAAAAAATTTCCCCCAATCCAAATTCCGATCATTGGACATTTAAGAGGAAGAAAGAGGGAATTCACTTTTCAAATTCTAGACCTTGTCTAAACCAAAATAAACTAGAGGTTTGGTTTTCAAATACATTCACTTATTTGGAAAAGTTCTAGCTACCAAAATTCCATATGCCAATCTACCTCCCAAGAAATCCATTTATTTGTACACCACTGGTTAGTTTTTTGTCTTCCTATATTCTTTATCAACCTCTTCGAGTGATTCTTGAAATGTGGATAATTAAATCCTTCCTAAAAATTTGAGCTCTAAAACGAGAAGACATACAAGGTCATTTTAAGTCATTCCTCTGCCCAATTATAAAAACCAAGTGAATATTTCTACATATTTGATTACCAGTAACCGTACAATATATAATTAATTTTTTTCCTTTAACTTGATGTGTAAATATTGTTAGCGCACAATTGTTGGTCGGTCCGATGAAATTTCACCGATAAAGGCATGATTATTCCAATCCATGTTGCATATTTCCATTAACAATGTTTATTTGTGTAAAACAATGTTGTCTCTACTTATGCTATTTTGAGTTTGCTTAGTGCTGAATTTGGAATATATTATATTAATTTATGACTGAGAATTATAGTTGCCGAGATACTATTCTTTTCTCTACTATATTGTTATTTCTGGGCCCACAGTGCTTTCATATTTTTTTTACTAATTGAAGGATTCGTAATTCTATATTTTACCATATTTCTCAGTTCCATGTAGATTTAATCGACATATAATAGGTGGTTTCTATTTGTGGGATGTCTATAAAATATTTTATGTACATCATATTGAATTTCATAATGTGTAGCTCTCAGAATCTTCATTGAAAAATGAGGGGGGTTTCAAATTCACATTGATAACACCTCCCTTCCTGGGGATACTTTTTTAACAAACACAATAACATAGAAACAATTAGTGATGTCACCTAAAAATGTGAGCTCTTTCAAGGCATCATATCCCTTCATCAAGGTCAAGAATCTATTCACCAAAAATTTCCTATGGAAATGATGGTTTAAGAAATGAAACTGCATTAAAAACCTTCAAAGTGTTCAACAAATCTAAAACTTCTTCAAGGTCTTCAATCGCCTCAGTAGTTAAATTATGTCTTGATCAGAACAACAACAAAAAAAAAAAAAAAAAAAAAATTCAAGAGCAACACCAAAATCTACAAGCTTTCAACGCTTAAACCATCTTCAAATTAAATATTGTGTGCATCAAATTCCTTACCAAGGTCATCAATGTCATCAAAACTACTATTTCAAACTTCAATGCTAAAATAAGTCAAAATAATTCAATTCCTCCTCCAAAACCTTCTTCTCTCGAAAGCTAGCATCATGTCTACGAGAAATTCAGTAACTCCACAAGGAAATTTATCAAAGCTAAAGAAATTCCTTTTCATCCATATTTAATGCCTACTTTTTTCTCGTGTGGAACACCTCCAAATTTAAGGACAACAATGCCATAAAATACAACTTTTACCTAATAGATGTAGGTCTTGTGAACTCTTAACTTTATGGATGTACAACCTATGATCCATGGTAAGCAAGTAGGAGAAGAGAGTCATGGTCACCGAAGAGCAAGAAAAATAGTTTGGTATGACAACTCATTGTGAGGCTCAGCTAGCAGACTACCAAACTACATGGTAATGGCATTCAAAATGTGAAAATTCCCATTTCACTTGAAATAAGATGCAGAGAAAGGTATAGATGAAAGGAGATATCTATCTCAGCATAAGAAAGAATAATAGTTCTATCAATTCCACTCAGTAACTCTAAGAGACATTGAATTGAATTTCATCTCAAGATGTGGCTTTGGGAGGGACACTCTCAAAGCCAACCTTCGTTATGGCTTTGAAAACACATGGTAAGTATTGACTTAAACCTTATTTGCATAATTTTTTCAGTAGTTGGACCTAATGCTGTATAGCTTCTTTTGCCTAAAATGAATGCAAATTTCCTTGCAATTTGGCTTCGAAATATCTATAATCTATGCTCATGGAACATGATTGTGTTGCAATTGTGATAACATCTCATTGTGATGCAAAAGCTTTAATAAAAATGATTATACCATTTTTGCTCTGTTTGTTTCAAGATTTAAGGAAAATTACACTAAGTAGCTTTCAGCCTCATATGACCATCATGTCAAACCTATCTCAGGAAATTTTCCAAGTAAGAGCTACCAAAAGCAGCTAATATAGTATACATGACTCTCCAATTTCAATTAGCAAAGAATGACAGCTCAGTATGGTGCAAACATTGCTCCGCATCCTCAATGGGAATGTTTGATGACAATAATTTGGGGAGTGAGAGATGTTATTAGTACTAGAGGAATTAAATTCGAGGGGAGATGTATGGGGAGAAAAAATCAAGTTGAACAACCCATAATATGGAGAGAATAAATATGGCCTGACTTCTTCCGACCAAGGAGTTGAAATATTATCTGATCCAATATATAATGCCACAAAAGTAATATACTGGTAGTGAATATTATAAGAATAAAAATGTAAATGTGTAATAATGACAATTGTATCAATGAAGAAAATAAAATATATCATCAAGAACCAATTGATTGGCCATGGCCTGCACCATCCTCGCCATGTTTGTCATGAACTTAGAACTGTGACCGAAGTTTTTTTAAGGGACACATTCCGCAACCCTCCCACTTCTAATGTAGCGCTTGAATTTTGGGTGTTTCCTTCAATGATAGAATTGCAACATAAGACTTATTAGTCTGGTCACTATTTTAGACAAAAAATTGATTTAGCAATGTGATGCACCTCTAGATGCAATTGAGTAGGTTCATGTACGAAATGTTCCACTAAATCACATACCTTGAGAGGGTTCACTCATTTACCATTGTAAATATATGCTTGGAGGCATTTAGATGGAATTCAAATTGGTAATATTATCCCATAGAAATCAATAAAGTCACATATCCACACCAAACATTTTCCAAAGACTTATCAACCCCATTCCTAATACATCTTTCCAATATTAAAACTTAATAGGTGTCCCTCATTTTTTACTACATACCTTTTCTAGAACCCCCAATATAAATGCAATATATTAATTTTATTTTTCAATTTTAATAATTTCCTTTATGAATGAATGTTCGAGATAGTAGTAAACAAGTGAATTACTTGTGCACAATGATTGGATATGTTTGTTATAAAACCAAATTTTACCTCAAGGAATCCAATGTGAAATTGGAAAATATATAACTATTGCTATTTTAATAAGATCAAACTAAAAGTCCACAAGATAGGAAATAATTTGTTATTTAGTTGCTACCTGCATAATGATGACATCTAAGATAATACTACACATTTTGTTGTGACATCATGAATATTGTTAGTAATGGGTAGTTAGGTGTGCATCAATTTCAAGAAATGTTCAATCATCATGAGGATCATGACATCATGTCCTACCATAGCTTTTTTCCTATTCATTTCTATAGTTCTAATGCGATGATGTTCTATGGAAGAATGTTCTTTAACAGATGAATCCTAGTTTCAATGTTGAAAGCTTTTTCTTAATTAATTTTCAATATAAAATGCTTCCTTAACTATCAATGTAAATATATTACATGTTAGTAATGTCACACAAAAATGGTTCCCAACTGAGAAGTCTCAAAAATTGAAAAATTCATGTGAAAATCCTCGTATCTATAAAAAGTTGCCCAAAAACATAAAGCCTATCAAAATTGACACATGGACATAAATTTTAGAAGCACATTTCTTTAAATCGCTTGAAATAAAGAGGGGAAAAACTAAAGACTCACCCATAAAGGCACAAAAGTAGTGTTCATATATTTCCAAAACAATTCTCGCCTTTAGCAATCAACAAAATTAGATTCATGACTCGCCTCTTCTACTAGAATTTTGGTGGATTCCATAGAGAGCAGAGGGATTATGAGAACCAATAAATTGCTCGCTTCATAGTGCAAAGAGATCCCCTAAATATTCTTGCAATTACAGATATCAGACATCCTACTAAATTTTGCATTTGAAAAATTTTTGCATCTAAATATTGAAGTCTTCACATATGTAGTTTATTTCCGTTTTCTCCAAATAAAAATTCTCACCATCTTAGCCTAAAATTCATAAACAAGAATTATTTCTTCTCTCTCTTACACATAAGAAATAGAATTCTAGCTCTCATAATCTATTGAGGTCTATGGAAGTTAATGGCCTAAGACACTTTGTAACCTAAGAGAGAACCTATTAGAAATGTGTGGAAGGATTGCCACAATCGAATCGGGATAACCTCGAGGAGAAAACATGTCTCCCACTTTATTTGTTGGCATAACCTAGTAAGTGTTATTCATTAGCATGTATTTTGTAAAGGCCTTGACCTAGGGGTTCCAACTAACTCCATCCACCAGTCAGAGTGATTTCCCTAAGCCTAATTTCATGAAAAGTAAGTTGGGGATGATCACATCAATTTGCTTCGATGACATGTGTCTATGAAGATTAACTACCTGAACTATTTTTCTCATGAGGGGAAAGAGACACATTCCCATGTTCGAGCATGAAAACATTCTTTGATATTGTTAATGCCTCTATAGTGCTTCCTTCTACAAGTTCTATAGGCAGAGTCTATAAAGGGCCGTAGGCTTTTTGATCTCATATTTTATGAAAGGTGACATATCTAGTAAATGCCCCTACAATCAATCTCTCCGGAATGGATCAAATAGAAGTTCTTCATTTTAATATCCATAAAACACAAATTTTTAAGATAAACTATGTACATGTGTCATTTCTCCCACAAATTAAAGGCTTCCTCTAATATCCATAAAACAAAAACACTTTAAGGTAAACCGTGTACATGTGTCATTTCTCCTACAAAACTAAAGGCTTCCTCCCATTAATTTTAGATGTGAACTCTACCATAAAAATTTTAAGTCAAACTTTAAGATAAAATAATGCACATGTCATTTAATTTCATGATCTTGTGTCATTTTTCTCATATGCATTTGCAATAAATGTCGATTTAATATATATATATTTTGCTGAATGGTTTTTTTTCAGTGGATAAGAAACCATAAAAATATGGTTGAAAAATGGAAACTATGCATAGAAGTTTCTTGCTATCCCAATCCAGGGAAAGTAGTGATTACATATGTGCTTTCCAATATTGCGACAAGAAAAGTCATCCAAAGGAAAATGAATATACCGGGAAGAACAACAAACAACGTGTTGGGAAAAATCTTTGAGAGGGGGTGAATTAGTATTTCTCTTTGCATATTCAAAACTTTCACCTTTTCTTGCTTCTAAAAGGCATACGCTACTTTCCTGAACCAGACTTGCGTATATACGCGGATACCCTTTACGAAACTCGCGTATACACAGATATCTATTTATGTCATTAATTCTTCACTTAACTCATTCCTTCATTTATTCATCAGATATTCAATAAGCAGTAAACATGTGCAGTAAGAACAAAATAAATCATCACACAAAGCATCACACATGAACACCAGGATTTTTAGGTGGAAACCCAAGTCGGGAGAAAACCACCGCTGCAGTTGCTCAGCCTTCAATATTTTATTATGGAGAAAACATCTTACAACATATGTGCTGGCGCAGACTTGACCAGCACGCAGGCACCCACCTGCGCTCGTTTACCAGCCTCTCCTGGAAGGGAGCTCCAACCCCCTGACTCGTTTACCAGCCTCTCCTGGAAGGGAGCTACGACCCCCCGATCTCGTTTACAAGCCTCACCTGGAAGGGAGCTACGACCCCCTGACTGAAGGCTACAACCCTCAGCACCACCTTGGACCACGTTTCATCAATTTTCACATTGGATCCAACAACTTCAATAGAACACCACTTGCAGGCCACATTTCATCATATCTTCAATAGAACAACACTTGCAGGCCACAATTCATCATATTTCCGGACTGAACCCTTTTCATACTTTTTGCCACATATCAACACTGATCGTACAGCTTAAAACACAAATAGAATATCAGATATTTATACTTTGCTTGAAGAACCCTAGCTTGCGCGCGTTTACTTCACCGATGTCGCGTATATACGCGTTTCCGTCTACATTAAACTTAAACAGACACCCGTAGAGATTTATTACGTATACGCCGCTTTCATTAAGTCACAGATATACGCGCTTCCTCTACGGCGCAGTAGCGTATAGATATTCAATTATTAAAGAGCAGCATACTTCATCAGATCAGATATTCAGTTCAGATCTACCCTTTTGCTTCAGACAGATGTTCGCCTAGATGCTCGCCTCATCACAAATCTAAGCCTTCCATAATCAGATCTAGCAAATACAAGAGCAATTCAGATCTAGATCCTCTTCTTCATCATTGGTGCATCATACATTCAGATTTATCATTCAAGTGTAACCCTTTCCATTCAGATATACTTCAGTGAGAAGTATTCATTCAAGCTCAGACTTCTTGCACCCACACTCATGATTTGCACAATGAATTTTTTCTCCTTATATAGGTTTACCCTTTTCAATACCATGAGCCCCCTTTTTCAATACCATGGGCCAAAGCAATACCATAAGCCCAAAAACTACCTAGACGGGGTCAATTAGGCGGATCATTACCCAATACAATGGGTCAATACCATGGTGGTTACCCTTGGTTTTGCACTTTTTGAGCGCTTAGCCCAGACACTTGTAATAACGTTCCTGCAAGCAAATACGCACTCCCTAGGCCAATCCATGGAGTATCAAGACTCATATGCTCTTTTCATCATTTCTGAGCACATCTCCAAATCCTTTTCATTGCCTTTAGAATACTGTAGATACATCAGATTTCCTTCATCAAGGACATATTCTATCAAACACAACTTCATCAAGTAAGTTGTCATCATCTTCATCAAGTGGGTTTCCTTTCAAGTACAACACTCAACATCATATTATCAACAATCATCATATCACTTCATATTTACATCATTTAACAAGTCCATCAAGTCAAGCATAACTTCATCAGGTGGATTTCCATCAAGGACAATACATGTCAACAGTCGCACGTCTTCATCTTCATTCAGTGGGTTGCCATCAAGGACAACACTCTGCATCATATTTCCAACAATCTCCCCCTTTGGACTTGATGGCAACCACGATGGTGTTTGGTTACCACAGCAGATAGATACTATGTCACTCTCCCAAATATGTCACATCATTATCTTCTCTTTATTCAAACACCATGTCACTCTCCCCCTTTGACATCAAGGGCAAAGGGCGGATCAAAAACCAACATTCTCCCCCTTTTCTCCTCATGTGGAAGAAACATTCTGCAGATCTGATATGTGCTGAAGTGGCCAAGCTCCCCCTGAGTTCATGCTGAATCTTCAAACATATTTTTCAATAAGGTACATGACTCTTTATATCACCAAAGACTCATACTTACATCAATTATCCATCCAAGTGGATTTACATATGAGACTCAACTACCCAACCAAGTGGGTTTACAAATTTGACTCAGCTACCCAACCAAGTGGGTTTAAAAAATGACAAGTCCTCACATGACTGAATATTACAATTTTACAACATGAGTCTCAACAAGGTCTTTTCATCAAACTACAAATATGACTTTTCATGACCAATACCAAGAAGACCTCAAGAGATATCATATAACAGAACCATCATAGTGCCAACAATGCATTATACTCAGCAACGCTAATGCTCCCCCTGAATCTGTGCAACCAAGCACTCTCTCCAAAAGACTAAGGCTCCCCCTTAGTTTGTGCATCCTGAAAACTTCCACCAACAAATCATCAAGGCATCTTCATCAAAACAATAGAAACAGAATTTTGAGAACTGGAACACCACCAGAGATACCAAACAGTATCAAAGATACCAAACAACACTGCAGCAGTGCTGAAAAGAGCTGACTCCAAGCAAAAATTGTCAGCAATCATACATACGCGGTTTTCTGTGCAGGAACTCGCGTGTATACGCGACTGTGTTTCAGGAAACCCGCGTATCCCAAGCCATCTTCTAAAATTCAACCAGATTTGTTCTTTTGACTGGCAGAGACCACTCCCAGCTTCTGTCTTAGATACTCGAACGCTTCCCTGGGCAGAGGTTTGGTAAAGATATCAGCAGCTTGTTCTTTGGAGGTAACATACTCCAACTTCACTTTTTGCTCAAGCACTTGTTCACGTAGGAAACGATATTTGATGGGAATGTGCTTGGTTTTCGAATGCATAACAGGATTCTTTAGCATCGAGCACTTGTATTATCAAAGACATACGAGATAGAGCACATTTGATTGAAAATCTTGCAAGGTTTGCATCATCCATAGGAGCGAGGAACAACATGCGGCAATACATACTCGCTTTCACTGATAAGGCAATAAATTTTGCTTCTTTGGCTTCTGAATCAAGATAATTAACCTGGGGCCCCATGTAAAAATGCATCACCACTAGTGCTTTTTCCATCATCAACATCACCAACTTGACTGTGTAAGTGCAGAGCAGATCACGTCTTCTGATACTCACCAAGGTCTTGAGTTCCTTGAAGATATTTGAAAATTCTTTTGACAGCCTGAAGGTGAGACTCTTTTGGATTAGCTTGGAATCGTCCAACAATCCCAACCGCATACCACAGCAGATAGATACTATGTCACTCTCCCAAATATGTCACATCATTATCTTCTCTTTATTCAACATCATTATCTTCTCTTTATTCAAACACCATGTCACTCTCCCCCTTTGACATCAAGGGCAAAGGGCGGATCAAAAACCAACATTCTCCCCCTTTGACATCAAGGGCAAAGGGCGGATCAAAAACCAACATTCTCCCCCTTTTCTCCTCATGTGGAAGAAACATTCTGCAGATATGATATGTGCTGAAGTGGCCAAGCTCCCCCTGAGTTCATGCTGAATCTTCAAACATATTTTTCAATAAAGTACATGACTCTTCCTATCACCAAAGACTCATACTTTCATCAAATATCCAACCAAGTGGATTTACATATGAGACTCAAGTACCCAACCAAGTGGGTTTACATATTTCAATTCAGCTACCCAACCAAGTGGGTTTACAAAAATTGACTCAGCTACCCAACCAAGTGGGTTTACAAATTTGACAAGGTCATACATGACTGAATATTACAGAATTTACATCAAGGGTCTCAACATGACCTTTTCATCAAAAAAACAAATATGACTTTTCATGACCAATACCAAGAAGACCTCAAGAGAGATCATATAACAGAACCATCATAATGCCAACAATGCATTATACTCAGCAACGCTAATGCTCCCCCTGAATTTGTGCATCCATGCATCCTTTTCATATGACTAAGGCTCCCCCTTAGTTTGTGCATCCTGAATATTTTCACCAACAAATCATCAAGGCATCTTCATCAAAACATTAGAAACAAATTTATGAGAACTGGAACACCACCAGAGATACCAAACAGCACTGCAGCTGTGCTGAAGAGAGCTGAACCAACCAAAAATTGTCAGCAATCAGTCATACGCGGTTTTCTGTGCATGAACTCACGTGTATACGCGACTGTGTTTCAGGAAATCCGCGTATCTCAAGCCATCTTCTAAAATTATGCAGATTTGTTCTTTTGATTGGCAGATAAAACTCCCAGCTTCTGTCTTAGATACTCGAACGCTTCCCTGGGCAGAGGTTTGGTAAAAATATCAGCAATTTTTTCTTTGGAGGGAACATACTCCAACTTCACTGTTTGCTCAAGCACTTGTTCACGTAAGAAGTGATACTTGATGGGAATGTGCTTGGTCTTTGAATGCATAACAGGATTCTTTGAAATACTGATGGCACTTGTATTGTCACACTTAATGGAGATAGGAGTTGCACATTTGATTTGAAAATCTTGCAAGGTTTGCATCATCCATAGGAGTCGAGTGAAACAAGATGCGGCAGCTACATACTCTGCTTCAGCTGTTGATAAGGCAATAGAATTTTGCTTCTTGCTGAACCAAGATACTAACCGGGGTCCCATATAGAATGCACCACCACTAGTGCTTTTCCGATCATCAACACTTCCAGCCCAATCTACATCAGTGTAAGCATGAAGAGTAAGATTAGCATTCTTTGGATACCATAGACCAAAATCTTGAGTTCCTTGTAGATATTTGAAAATTCTTTTGACAGCCTGAAGATGAGACTCTTTTGGATTAGCTTGGAATCTTCCTACAATCCCAACTGCATGCATAATGTCTGGTCTAGTCCCAGTGAGATAAAGCAGACTTCCTATCATCGATCTGTATTCTGGTTGATTCACTGTGGGAGAATCACTATTAGAACTGAGACTGCATCCGGTTATCATTGGTGTACTTACAGGTTTGCATTCTTCCATGCCATACTTCTTCAGAATTTGCTTAAGATATTTTGCTTGTGATAGAAATATACCATCTGCAGCTTGATGCACTTGCAAGCCAAGAAAGAATGTTAGTTCCCCAAGTAGAGACATTTCAAATTCTTGCTGCATGATGGAGGCAAATTTTTGACTCATAGATTCTTCGTTACTCCCAAAAATGATGTCATCAACATATACAACCACAATCAATAGTTTGTCATTTTCAACTTTTGTGTATAAGTTGCTATCAGCAGACCCTTTTGAAAATCCTTGTTGATGAAGATATTTGTCAAGACAATAATACCAAGCCCTTGGAGCTTGTTTGAGACCATATAGAGCCTTTTTGAGTCTACAAACAAGATTTGCATCATTTCCCAAAATGAATCCTTCTGGTTGTTCTATATATACTTCTTCTTCAAGATCACCATTAAGAAAAGCAGATTTAACATCCATTTGATAAACTTTGATGTGTTGATAACTTGAAAAAGCAAGAAACATTCTTATGGCTTCAACTCTAGCTACAGGAGCAAAAGTTTCTTCAAAGTCTATACCTTCTTGTTGAGTATACCCTTTGCAAACCAGTCTAGCTTTGTTTCTTACAACATCCCCATTCTCATTTAACTTATTCTTGAAAATCCAATTAGTTCCAATGACATTTTTGTCATGAGGTCTTGGAACCAAATCCCAAGTGTCATTTTTTTCAATTTGAACAAGTTCGTCATCCATGGCTTGCCTCCAACATTCATATTTGCTAGCTTCATTAACATTGTGTGGTTCAATTGTGGATATGAGTGCCAAATGATTAGAAGATCCTACAAGAGTTCTCCTTGTTCGTACACCAGATTATTTGTCACCCAAAATTTGAGATTCAGGATGATTCTTTTGAACATATCTGGATGGAGCTTTTTCAGATAGATCATCTTCAGGTTCTTCATTGGATCCATTGTCTATATCATTTCCATCTGATGTAGAAGGCCATATGTCGCTATCATCTTCCTTTTTTGTTTGTTTTTCTTCTTTAGGAGCTGCAGGAGACTCATCAATAACAACATCAATACATTCAACAACCTTTTGAAGCCTTTTATTGTAACATGTGTATGCTTTGCTTGAAGATGTGTAACCAAGAAATATCCCTTCATCCGATCTAGGTTCAAACTTGCCAAGTTTTTCATCATTATTTTTGATAAAGCATTTACTTCCAAAAACTTTAAAATGCTTCACAGTGGGAGAATTACCATACCAGAGTTCATAAGGAGTTTTGTCACTATTTACCCGAACATGAGCCTTGTTGAGAATGTTAACAGCTGTAAATGTTGCTTCACTCGAGAACATGTTAGAAATTCCAGAATCAGCTAGCATAGCTCTATCCATTTGAACAATTGTTCTATTCATTCTTTCTGCTACGCCATTTTGTTGTGGAGTGCCTGCTACAGAGAATTGTCTTTTTATGCCATGTTGTTCACAAAATTCAAAGAATTCATTTGATGAATATTCTCCTCCTCGATCAGATCTAAGACACTTTATTTTTAGATCTAATTCATTTTCTTCCAATGCTTTGAAGCTCTGAAATTTTTCAAATGCTTGATCTTTGTGTTTAATGAACCCGATCCAACACATTCTAGAGTAGTCATCAATAAATAAGATATAGTATTCATCCCCATGTAATGAATTTTTCCTCATAGGTCCACAGATATCAGTATGAATGAGTTCAAGAGGCTTACTTGATGATCCTTCTTTGGCATTAAATCGTACTCTGGTCTGCTTACCAAATTGACAAGATTTGCATATGGTACTTTCTGGAAGATTGACCTTGGGAATATCACGAACAGCTTGAAGTCTGCTTGCTTTGTTGATTTGAGAGAAACTCAGATGCCCCAGCCTTCTATGCCATAGCCAATTTTCTGAAGATTTGCTCAAGTAACATTGATCTATGCCGTTTAGTACATACAAGTTGCTTGGATTTCTTTTTCCTTTTATAATGATTCTACCTGTATCAAGATCACGAACCACACATTCTTTGGAACTGAAGACCACTTCTGCACCTTGATCACACATTTGACTAACACTTAACAGGTTATGCCTTAATCCATCAACATACATGACATCTTTAGCCTTCACTTTTTCTTTTAGAAATACTGACCCTTTTCCTTTAATAACAGCAGGAGTATCATTACCAAATGTAAATTTCTTTTCCTTTTCTAGAGCATTATAAGTATGAAGTTTGCTTTTGTCACCTGTCATGTGCCTTGAGCACCCATTATCGATGTACCATTGATTTTCTTCACCTTCTGCAAATAATGCTATCCCACAATTTTCAACTGGCAGTTCTTTCTTTTTCCACACTTTAGAGCTTGAGGGAACATGTTCTTTTGGTTGGATCTTGTTCCTGCATTCAGATTCTTCATGGCCAAAGTTATTACAATAAGTACATTCAACTTCACTTTGAAGAGGAGAAAAATTGTTATAGGTATTCTTCTTTGGTTCAGTATCCAACCTTATCTTTCTTGCTTCTCTTGTCATGATGGTTTTATATGCAACACATTGAATAGCTTTATGACCAAAATTGTGACAAGTGAAACATTGCCCATTGAAGTAGAAATTTCTGCGATCATGGAATCTTCTATTTGAATTTACCCGTTGGTTGTAGTGTCTTTGAAAGCTATCCCTGTTAGTGTACCTTGAATTGAGATGGTCCTGCTTTCCCTGTAGAGATCCTTCATTCCCTTGCTGAGTGACTGAATGCTGTAAACCACCTGTAACTGCTTTTAGATAGTTTGGTGCTGAAGTTTGAGAAGATTCTCCGGTATATCCAAGACCTGTCTTTATAAGAGGAGAACGTTGTACCTTGATGATCTCATCTAAGGTTTCAGATCCTTTAGCAAATCTAAGATTCAAGGTTTTTGCTTTCTCAACTTCTTTTCTTTGACTTACCACTTCACATTCTAGTTTTTCAATATGTTTCTTTACTTCTTCAAGCTGTTTTTCAATGGTCTCTCTGATTATCTTTTGTTCTTCTAAGCAAAGTTTGAGTTGATTATTTTCTTCAAGAAAATCGTTTTCCTCTAGAGCATCCATAAAAGTATCCTTTTCTTCTTTTTGTTCAAATTCCATGAGAAGTCTAAGATCTTCTTCACATTCTTCCTCACTATTAGATGACCCATCACTATCTTCATTAGTATAGTAACTTTTCTTAGAGCTAGATCGGTTCTTATTTCTTCTTACTACTTCTTTTCCTTTATAAGGACATTTTGCAGCATAATGAACAACTTTTCCACACTCAAAACATTTGAAGGGAAGCTTACCTTTGAATCTTCCAGTACCTAGTTGGAGCTTTCTCACGAAATTTGCTTCTTCTTCATCGGATATATAGCTGGATTCTTTGACAACTTCCTTTTCCTTCCCTTTTGTAGATGCCTTAAAAGTATCTTCTCTTATTTGAGAAGGACCTCCTTGTCTCATTTCAAAAGCAGTCAGAGTACCATGTAATTGAACAATAGTAAGCATTTGCAGATCTTGCCTTTCTTCAATAGCTGAAACTTTAGAGTCAAATTTTGAAGTCAATGATCTTAAGACCTTTTCCACCAGAGTAGTATCAGTTATGGTTTCACCCAAATTTCTCATTCGATTCACAATATCATCCAGACGAAGAAAGAAACTAGCAACACTCTCATCACTATGCATCTTCAAATTTTCGTATTCAATTCTAAGAGTTTGGAGTTTTGCACTTTTTACCTTTGTGTCTCCTTCATAGCTCAGAATGATTTTGTCCCATATTTCTTTTGCTGAATGTAGCTGCATCACTTTAGCAAATTCTGATTCAGACATGCTTCCTAGCAAGACATTTACTGCTTTGGCATTGGTTTCATACTTCTTTCTTTCAGCTGCATCAGTAGGAATATTTGCCGGGTATTGATAACCTTCTTGCACGATTGCCCATACATCTGCACCAAGACTTTGCAGATATGCTTTTGTTCGTACCTTCCAGAAAATCAGATTGCTTCCATTGAATAGAGGTGGCTTTATAGACATCACTCCTTCTTGACCTCCCATTGCGACGGATCTCCTTCAAGCGATCAAGCTTCTGCAGAAGGACCACCCTCTGATACCAATTGTTGGGAAAAATACTGAGAGGGGGGGGGGGGGTGAATCAGTATTTATTGCATAATCAAATCTTTTTACTTTTTCATTCCTTAAAACCTATACGCTACTTTCCTTCAGTAAAATAGCGTATATACGTGGATCCCCTTTATGAAACTAGCGTATACACAGAGATCTAGATATGTTATTAAATCTTCACTTCTATTATTCCATCATTCATTCATCAGATGTTTAATAAACAGTAAACATGTGCAGTAAGAACAGAATAAACCATCACACAAAGCATCACACATGAACACCAGGATTTTTAGGTGGAAACCCAAATCGGGAGAAAACCACCGCTGCAGTTGCTCAGCCTTCAATATTTTATTATAGAGAAAACATTTTACAACATATGTGCTGGCGCAGACTTGACCAGCACGCAGGCACCCACCTGCGCTCGTTTACCAGCCTCTCCTGGAAGGGAGCTACGACCCCCTGACTCGTTTACCAGCCTCTCCTGGAAGGGAGCTACGACCCCTGATCTCGTTTACCAGCCTCACCTGGAAGGGAGCTACGACCCCCTGACTGAAGGCTACAACCCTCAGCACCCCTTTGGACCACGTTTCATCAATTTTCACACTGGATCCAACAACTTCAATAGAACAACACTTGCAGGCCACGTTTCATCATATTTTCAGACTGGACCCTTTCCATACTTTTAAGCACGGACATACATCACCAACAAATACATATCAACACAGATACATATGTGCTGGCGCAGTCTTGACCAGCACGCAGGCACCCACCTGTGCTCGTTTACCAGCCTCTCCTGGAAGGGAGCTCCAACCCCCTGACTCGTTTACCAGCCTCACCTGGAAGGGAGCTACGACCCCCTGATCTCGTTTACCAGCCTCACCTGGAAGGGAGCTACGACCCCCTGACTGAAGGCTACAACCCTCAGCACCTCTTTGGACCACGTTTCATCAATTTTCACACTGGATCCAACAACTTCATCAGAACAACACTTGGAGGCCACCTTTCATGTATTTTCACACGGACCCTTCCTTAACGCCAGCACGGACATGCATGCCAACAAATACATATCATACAGATCAGTCACCTAAACAATGAGAACGGATAGATATTTCAGACTGCCTTGACAAACCTAGTTTACTTTCACGCCTCTACCTTTCTTGCTGTCACTATATACGCGCTTAGTCCACAGCCGGCGTATACCTCGGTGTATCATATTTTATTGCGCAACTTTACTTCGAAGAAGCCGCGTGTATCTGCTTTCCTCCCGCGGTGAAGTAAGCGTATAGATCTTGATTAGAGCTGCATACTTCATCAAATCAGATGTTTAATTCAGATTTTCCCTTTTCACTTCAGTCAGATGTTCGCCTAGATGTTCGCCTCATCACAGATCTAGGCCTTCCATAAGCAGATCTAGCAGATACAAGTGCATTTCAGATCTAGATCCCCTTCTTCATCATTGGTGCATCATACCTTCAGATTTGTCTTCAAGTGTAACCCTTTCATTCAGATCTACTTCAGAGAGAAGTATTCATTCAAGCTCAGACATCTTGCACCCACACTCATGATTTGCACAATGAATTTCTTCTCCTTATATAGGTTTATCCTTTTTCAATACCACGGGCCCTTTTTTCAATACCATGAGCCAAAACTGCACAGACGGGGTCAGAGTTAGGCGGATCATTTACCCAATACGATGGGTGTCTGAGTAGTTACCCTTGGTTTTGCACTTTTTGAGCGCTTTAGCCCATACGCGACTTGGCACGTTATTTTCCGCGTGCATACGCGACTTCCCCTAGGCCAATCCGCGTATACAAGGAGACACACTCTTTTCATCATATTTTGAGCACATTCTGAATTCCTTTCTTCATTGCCTTCTGTACACACTGTAGAAACATCATATTTTCTTCATCAGGAACATATTCTCTCAAGCACAACTTCATCAAGTGGGTTTCCTTTCAAGGACAACACTCAGCATCATATTGTCAACAAACATCAGATTTACATCATTTACCAAGTCCATCAAGTCAAGAATAACTTCATCAGGTGGTTTGCCATCAAGGAAAACACATGTCAACAGTCGCATGTCTTCATCTTCATTTAGTGGGTTGCCATCAAGGACAACACTCTGCATCATATTTCCAAGATGACAAATCATTGTCTAGAAAAAATGATTCATGCACAATTACAGATTGGAAAAATCAATGTTGAAATCTTGTCATCGCAAAATTGGATAGGAGCTAGAACAAGGATCAATTCCTCCATCTTCCGTCTCATAGAATTAGAACTAGATCGAAATAATAAATTAAACCAACGAAAAAATTATGTTATTCATCCAAGTCTATGTAATATCTAAGCTTCTTATCTACCACGGGTCTATTTCTTCCACTTTCCTACACTTGAGTGATAACCCAGCCTAGCTAATAACGTTGTAAAATTGTTTACCATTATGAATTTGTGTTGATTTGTTCAATGCATACATAAATTATATCATTGTATGCTAAAAACAACCAGAAAATAATCTCGGTGGGTAGTGGTAGAATAACATAAGACCTGTGATAAAAAAAATCACCTGTGGAGGCTCCTTACACTGTTGTAAGCTCAAATTGTGCAAGTCAGACCTGTAGCCTGTATTTTTGAAGCTTGGATACATGTGATAGCTACGGGACTCAAACTTAGCATTCTAGAACTTGTGGAGCTACAAGGATATACTTGGTTTATTGTTAATAGACTTAGCACATTACTTGGCATACTTGTATAGCACTCAATTAGTAATTCAAGTCTTGTCATTATTGTTCATACAATGAAAACTCTGCAAGGTTTTAGAGTTACTGTGTATTATGCAAGTTACTCAATGAGTAGAGTATGAGCCATATAAACAAGGAAAGAAATCCTGTGAGCGTTAAGTTATTTCAGGAAGTTTGGGGGACCTGAAGAGCTCCCTCACACAACAAAAAACTAGGAACTACTTCAGATTGACCTCTTTCAAGCACAACCGTGCCACTATTTTCAATTAAAATTAGGTTTAAACCTTTACTATATGAGAATTGTAAATTTCATAGGGTTTCTTCAAGATAAAATCTCAGAGTTAAATGTGCAGAATTCCAGCAGTCATTTAATAAAGAGAACAAGGTTACAATTACAATTTGAAACTAGCACATGGTTACTTATGTAGAAAACTGGTAGTATTTAATGGAACCCTTTCCAAAAGTGATATCCAAAAAATTGACTATCTATAGGTAACCATAGATAATAGGTTGTACTATTATCTATAGTTAGGGTAAAAAATTCAGACATTTTCTTTTTAAAAAATAATAATGATGATTGTTTTCTTTTGAAATAAAAAATTGGAAGACTTCCTGGGAAATAAAGCATTCCAAACACCGATTAGTTGGGGAAGTTCAAGAAAAAAATACCTTTTCGTCATGAGATAAAAATGGAATCTCAAGGAGGAAAATGGGTTTTGTATTTTTGCTGGAAAAGGAGGTTTAAATGCAAGTAGGATGCTACTTAAGAGTATCTCAAGCTTAGTAGGTGCCAATGGAAGGCAATACATGCTTAAGAGCATAGGCTAGAAAGTGATCCAGATGCCTAACTCTATGGTTGCCTAAGACTACAGTTACTGCTTAGTGAGGAGCTCGGGGGTGGGAAGAGGACGTTGTCGCCTTTCACCATTGGTTGGGTGGACCAGATTAGTCTTGTTGTATTGAGATAAGTATTTTAGTGTTGCATTTCACAGTAGATATGTATCTATGTTTAAATGAAAAGGAGGTTGAATGATATGTTATTATCCCATCTAATATTTACATTATGATTAAAAGCACGGTATATTTATGTATTTCACACTTGTAGAGAAGTTATACTAACCTAAGTAAGATGAAAACTATTGTGGAGTTATGTATTATAATCTTACAGAGAAGATATGCTAACCTATTTATGACAGTAAACATTAAAAATATATATGATTAAATATTACAGAGAATCCATTGATAATTTCATTAACAGTATCGAAAGAGACTACATGGATGAATAGCTTAAAAAATCGAATAATCTTTATTCTCAGTTGTTAAAAATAGCATAAGACAAATAATATTTTGATTTATTGAAGAACTTGTGTATTTAGTTGTTTGAGCCCATGTTGGCCTTTATTAACATCTGCTCAATTATTTTTGTGCTAATATCAAAATTATGTATCAACACCCTGAGTGAGGGTGTCAGGACCTAATGTTCAAACAACACTTAATTGAATCTGACCGATGCAAAGTGGAAAGACTCCTCTTTGACAATATTGTGCAAGGACATGCAGTTTGAGGGTAGGAAATCCTCAATTAATAACAAGAAAATTGACATTTATCCAGTACATAGGCAAGTAAATTCAGCTATGAATGATAATTGAACCTTATTGGGAGGGTTAGAGGAAACCCTAATTCAAATTTCCTGAGGAACACAAAGATGAATGCAAAACTGATAAACAATGATAACAGTTCTATTCCTGTAATGTGTAATAATTAATTTGAGGGAAAATCCTAAGTCCCGAGAGGTATTTACAAAAAATGGGGAACTGGCCTTCAATTTAAAGTAAATTTTGAAACATAAGCAGTAGAACATTCATTGAAAACAATGGAGAAAATTTAACGAGAAGTCCTCCTTCTTCATCTTGAATAGTATTAGAACATTTATAAGTCAATAAAGGTTAGTAACTGAATTTATTAGTTACAAAAGAAATATTATTATCGAATGTCCTGTACATGATGGTTACATAGCCACAAATGGAAATTTACACTGGAAATAGCTAGAGCCATAACCAAATGTATCAGCATGGAAAAGAGTCGAGAAACCCTTGAGGGCTATGGCCCAAGTCCCACTTAGATAATCATGCACCAGGGTCGTGGGAGATCTTGCAGAGAATATAATGGTTTCTATAAACCCTAGAAGAATATACCATAAACGAGTTTAAGAACACGAGGCCAAGAAACTTACCGACATCGGAAACATCTATAATGGCCTCACCATCTAGATTTTTGAGTGGCATCATAACCACTGGAGAGCAAGGAATGTCGAAAAAAAGAGAATAAAATAGAACCATTAATAAATAGAGAAAAAAGGTGAATCAACTTTGTAACATTTATAGATATTTAATAGGGAATACCTCTAGTGAACCCCTCCAGGACGAGCCCAACTTTCTGAAAGAGAACTTCGCGAGACTATTCTGAGAGAAAATTTAAACAAGTGTTGATGCAAGCCAAAACCTTGTACAAAGGAAAACTGGAAAAATTGTCATACTCACATCAAAGAAAATAAGGGGTAATGCAACCAATGAACATTAGAAAATCTTAGGAAACGAAAGAAACTGAATTGGTACATGTGGTATGAGTGAAGGGAATTACTCCTAAATTAAGACACCTTGAGTTTCCTAATTGTAAATTATCACCAAGGTAACCACCGACAGTAGGTCAAAAAGGTCACACGAGGTCGTGGAGTGAAAGACCCTAGGGTGAAAAAGAAATAACCTACACAGATACCTCTGTGTTTGTGTATTTTGAACTGTAAAAGAACTTAGAGGGAAAAATTACTCAAAACAATCAATGGCATAACATATGGGCTCAATACCTATGCAAGAAGCATTATCATCAGACACAAAACCTTTACCTCTTCAACCAGTTCACGAGAAGGCAGACCCATCAAATCCTCATCAGAATTGACAAAATGAGCTCGAGATGCAACCATGGGGGTAGGGTTCAGTACCTCAACGAACTCCTTTAGTCCTCAACTGTTTGATCATGAAGGAGAGATCCATCGGCTCTTAGGTGGCCAAATTTCCTCATCTCAGAATTCTCTAGACAGATGTACCTCGGGGATTAAAGGAGTGATAAATATAGTACGTTGGTAGCATTAAAAAACAACCCACAATCGTTTAACACTTTTCGTCAGACTAGATCATGGCATATCATCCAAATATACTGATGATATATGTGTTGAACTTAGAATAAATTCATATGATCAAACATTATAAGTTTTTAAATTAACGAGTCTACACCATGGTAATTATACAATTATACATTGAAATTTAAAGTTATATAATTTTATGACATGTTTTTACCATGAAATAATTTTTGTGTGTATAGATGTTAGATATGGAAATTAAATTAACTTGAAAAAAGAGATTTATGTATTATTATTTAAATATTTATATACTTAAAAGGGGATTAAATAAATAATGTTTGACATATAAAAATTACACAACATTTAAATGATGATAATATAATATTTCAACATAAATTTGCTAATCTGTAACAACTTTTAACACAGAGAAAAGGTAACTCAAATAAATTAATACATTAGATTTTTTTTTGTTTTATACTAAGATATGGATAGGTTGGAGATTGTAGAATTCATGCAGTTGAGGACTGCTTATGTCAGTTTCAAATATACTTGGAGCAAACTAAGGGAATTTGAATTTTATTTTGAGCATGTTGTGGATAGAACCTTTGAGAAAGATTGTAGACCGGTATGTGATTGTTACTGTTGGGCCTCATATATGACAATGTTTTTTTCATGAAATATCATTGTTTATACCCGAAAACCCTAGCTTTTTTAGCCCATTATGTACCCTAATTCCATCACTCGCCACCAAATACTCTCTATGGTTGATTATCATTAGTTTTCTTCAATTCTATATGATTAAATATTATTATGCTATGATTTAATGATGGCAGTTTTTTTAATTACATTTATCACAGGGTTCCATCGTTGAAATCCCTCACAAGCCGGTTATGTACGGAAATGCTTAATTTACGGCTTTAACACTTCTGGCATGCTTCTAGAGAATCCAAGAGAGATTATTGTCATAAATTATGTGATAATATATATCCATAGCTTGGATTCCACCCAGCTCACTCATATGGGTCTCTAGAAGGAAAATAGCCAATTTGTCCAAATCTGCAATAAATTCTAAATTGCCAACTTCCACCTCGATTTCCACATAGCTGAAGGAGAGTGAAGAAATCCCATCACATTGGTTGTGGTCCCAGTATAGAATATTTAGTAAACCTAAAGTATTTTTCAAAAATACCTTAAGGTTTGGGAAATATTCAGGATTCTTTGAGGCCAATTTATGTAAAACTAGAAATTTCCAAATTTGTCAAAATCTCCCAAAATAACCCTTTTTTGGGATTTTTGGTCAAAGGAAGTTGAAAATAATACATATCAGCACATCAAAAATTTCAAAATTGATTTTGTCTTATCTCCATGGCTACGTATGGAGTTTTGTTAAATCGTCCATCTTTGAATGGACATGGAAATCAGATTTGTACAATCTAAGTCAGCATAGTAATTCCTATGATCTGATCTGTGTGGATCTCTTCCTATTTGTAATTCTCAAGCTTTGCTGTAAATCCTGTATCCAAAGATGTTATAGGGGAGCCATAAGTGATAGTGTTAGCGAGAAATATAGCTATTGAGCAACATTATAGTATTAAACATTTTTAATTTCAAAGACTCTTCATCATGAGCATGTTTTGAGAAGCAAAGTTGAGGAATTACAAGATTGATGAATGAATGGATTTGTTAGTTGTTTTTCTTCTTTAGCCTCTAATTTTTCTATCTCTCGGGTGTGGCAAGGGCCCACCACAACTGGGATATTGTCCAGTATTAGTTAGTTTAATTAGTTGTGATTTTTTTTTATTGATTTTGTTTTGCATTACAACTAATATTTTTATTACAGGTGTTTTTATTGTTAGATCAATTTCCGAAGCTTGATTTGCTATAAGTTGATTTCATTTAGGGTTGACTAAGTATCGCTTTCTCTCCTTGCTATGTGATTTTATTTCCTCAATGTGTTTTTCGGTTAATTGAATCAATCATTGAATTGCATTTTCACTGTTTGTTTCAAATCTTGTTAATGAAATTTATTAGGTGAATTAAATCGATGTCAATGTGCTTTTAACATGCCATTAAATCAATTTTCAATTATCTATAATATTTGGGTTGAATTACAAATCCTTTTCGTCCTATATCCCTCTTTAAATGTGTGAGTAACCATTAAGGATCCACTATAAACATGCATCCTTTGTCTCCCTTCAAATGCTAATCATGATGAATTAATCAGATCAAATGTGGAGTTGTGTGTTAACAGTGTTTTCAGATCTTGCCTAGATTTTCTCACGAAGTCAAGTAATAAGGTTTTCAAAGCTTCTGTGTTGAAATGAGAGATCTTAGAATTTGAAATTGAATTCATAATGCCCATGTAGAATTGATTTTTGGCATATAATTGAGGTATAAATAGCATTTTGATTTGAACGTTGTTATTTTTAATTTACTTTTGAAAAGCTTGTAATGTGACAGTTAAAACTATGAGTAACATCTATGTTTACCTGATCTTGGATTTCTTTCAAAGAGCTAAGAAGATCCCCATAGATGTGTCAGTTGATGGTAGAATTTTGATTCAAGTATTATATGGTTTTTGGGTGTGGTTTTTAAAAAAGATGTATGTGAGAGTGAGTATTTTGACAATATTGTGTGTGTATTTTTAATTATTTTCTTTAGAGATTTAAAGTTTTATGTCATTAGACTAAAGCGTGTTGATTTATTTGGCTTGGGGGGTGAATTTGAAATCATAGGACAGAGAATAGAGTTTGTTTTTTGAAGAAATAAATTTGATAGGACTTAGTTTAACAATTAGATAAAGTCTCAATTTCAATAGGAATGTTTGTCAATTGATTTTAATTTGAATATTGAATATGAGTAGTTTATGCTACATTTGAATGCCTTTGGTTTCTTGGTGTGACAATTAAACATAATTTCGATTTCCATAGTAGCGTGTTAGTAATTTTTAATTTCCATATTTAATGAATAAAAATAGTTTCCAGTAGATTTTAAATGCCTGTAGCTTGCTTTCAGATTCTAGTGTGTCAAAGTTTGATTTAATTGTTGAGTTTTATATTGTCGTACCTAGAAGAAAATTATAGGTAGATTTAAATTCTAGTTAACCAATTTCTGGAGGTTTATTTGTTGAATAAATGAATAAATTAGGTTTAACATAGGCTTACAATTAATTAGAAAATTGAATATTGATTGGTTTATAGAGTAGCATCATCATTTTCTTGAGTTTTCCTTATTGTCTTCCTTGTGTGATTAAATATAATTTTGCAAGTTTGTTGTGTCTTTCATAGAAGCTAGGGTTTGGTGAAGTAGACTAAATATCATTTACAGGAGTGTTGAGGAATTTCAGTTGTAGGCAGAAAATTTGAGTTGTTTGATTATGTGTGTGCATAATTCCTTAAGAGTGGAATTCTTAGATCGGTTCATAGCTAGCATCCTTATTTTGTTTATTGTTGAAGAGCATTGAAGTTTGTGTGTGTTGATCTCCAATTAGCATAAGGTTTTCAACTTCAAGAAGATATTAGGGTTTGATGCAAGGATTAGTTTCAAGATTTCAGTTTCAAGTTTGTTTACATCAAGTGGTGATTGAGTAAATTAAGTTTGCAATTATTTACTTAAAGTTCAAATTTCATTTGAAATAAAAATTAGGGTTTCACTTAAGTACAATTACCTTTAAAGAGAAGAATTGAATTGATTCAATAGAGGTCTTAATTTTTAAAGTCAATTTCGATTATATTTAGTGAGATGGCTTGATTTCCTTTTCAAAAAAAAATTATTCACAAGCATTTGTGTGTTTTATTATTTAGCTGAACATTATAAAGGAAACATTAAACCTCTGACCTACAAAATGAATCAAGAATTGCAGTGCAACTCGTGTTTATGAGCCCGGATTGACAAATTAAATATTAAGAGATTTAATTCACCAATTAAAGCTCTCAAAATTTTGGCGTCATTACCAGGGAGTTGTAATTTTTTATTCAGGTAACTATTATCAGAGTTTCAGTATCTTGTAGGGCTATTAGAGGGCGAAGAGTGTATGGTAAGAAATGAGTGAAGATCCACACAACCACTTTTGTGGGGTTTCTCCAAAGTTTGTATGATTACTGCTTGTTCTTGTGTTTTTATTTCCTTTTTCTTTATGCGTCTAAGTAAAAGGTAGATTTATTTCCAGTGCTAGTTTTCTTGCAATTAGCAATTTTTAATTCATTTAGATTGAAAATTGAAGCTTTGAAAGACACAACATTTTTGGGGTGTTGTAAGAACCCTCTTTTTTGTACTAATCCATGTTACGAATAGGAGAAATTCAAGAATGACCGAGATCTTGAAGAATGTCCATCGACGTGCTTTCTCAAATCCTAGCAGTAGCTAGGGTATCTTCTTCTCAGGAAGAGTTCATCCTTACTGCATTTAGGAATTATCTTTCTCTCCACAGTCAGAACAGGGTTTGGAAATCTCCCTTGAGTCCTCTTTCCTATCTACCAAGAAGGTCGATGAGCCATGTACCAAATTTGATGGGGAGCATCCAGCTGAACTTGAGATTAAGGAACCTTCACCATGCCCATCAACAAGCCTTGTGTGCATTCGAGAGACCAGTTATCTAAGTTTTCCTGGCATGATCAAGGAGGACATTCGAAGTGGTCCAAATGAAGAAATGAGAAAATACCACCAAAATTACATCGAGCATTGGTTCCAGGTCACAATCCAGTCAAAGTACCACTCTCATATTCAAATACTCTTTGTACCATATCAATTGAAGCAACTGGTTTATCATACTCTGGTATGTGTTGAAGTTTATTATTTCAAATTGAGTGTGAGTATATTTATCATTTTGTTACGAACATGGCTGAATTGGAAGTACTCTTACACTTGAAGGAGAATTTGCTCTCTCTATATTAGGGTAGGGTACGAATGAATAAAATTGTTGTAACAACAACATTCTTGAAATTGCAATTCCTAAGTCATAACCATTGAAATTTTTGTCATTATGCACTCTTGTGGTAAGACTTGTCAGAAGAAATTTTCTCTTAATGCCTCATATTTTATCAAGTGACTCTGATTTTTGGTTGAGATTATTCATTTGGTCAGTTAGGTGAATTGTTATTGTTATACTTTCCATTCATAAGCTTAACATACTATCATCTAAGAAACCTTTTCAGGTTTCTCTTTGATGGTATTGATGAAAAGACTCCTATGGTGGACCACTCCTATAAAACCCTATTGAGCTTTCATAATAACCCTATCATGACCAACTCGAGGAACATTTCAGTCATTATCTGATTTTTTTTCCTTTCTTGAGTCTTTAGGGTAGCAGGATCAACCAGTAAAGATTATTAATTAAAACAATTTCACACCATCCTGCGCTCCTAAGGAGTGGATCTGTCTCCCCACTTATTAAGTAACCTCTAAGGTTAATCATAATCAGAGTCTACAAAGATATTTAGGGGAGGATAGGAGGTCTTGTAATGAGACAACCTACCACGATCATGAAACCTAACATGCATGACATTACTGCTCCTGGTCACCAAGCCAGAGTAATGGCTTTCAGCCCAAAAAGCTGGAAGACAGGATTTCTCATCACGATTCAGGCTATTCATCGATGTTACTTCTTGTGAGTGGCACTACCATCAGCTGGTTACCAAGCCAGGATAGTTGCCTTTATCTAAAATTCAAATAAGATAACTCTGAATATATATCTAGTAAGTGGGACACAAACATTTTTTTTAGGTTAAAAGGCATCCCTGTTGAGGCTATAGACACCTACTGGTAGTAGGGCCATGCCTGTGGTATCAAAGTTAATTTTACGCTATTATTTACTTGGTTGTTTTTGTCTTTTCCCTGGACTCACTATCATATCTCTCTGAGAATGGCTTTAATATCCTTTAGTAGTGTGCTTTGGATTTCTATATTTCATAAATGATTTTGTTTTTATGGATGTCAGACACTTAGTGCAGGTGATTCACTCTTCTTGAAGAAGAGGAGCTTCAACTATAAGCTTGCGTAATATTAAGACCGTCATCCTGGGAAGGTATCATTTTTCCCTATTTTCGATCCATTTTAAGGCCTTGGTTTTTAAATAAAGTCACTTTTACTTGTAATAATGAGGCTATTGAAAGTGAAGACATGTTTCTTTGGATTACTCTTGAGATGCTTTGTCGAAATTCTTATGGTTAATCATTTTAGGATGAAATTATCTCTATAGTAACAACATTTTTAAGCATTCCTTTAATAGACCTAACATTAGTTACTCTTTAGGAATAATAAAACTTAGTCTTAACGTCACTGGATCCCTGGTCACTACTTTTCTTATCTTATTGATGCAAAGGAAGATGACATCCAATGAAAATTACTTACATGCTCTCACAATTATCCATATGGTTTAAGTGAATGAAGCATGAATTTAATATAGAAACCCTAGCCCTTTATTCTTTGGTCTCTATTAGAGGTTTTGCTTGCATGAGGACATGGAAGATGATAGGCATGGAGGGGGAGAGATGTTAGGAAAAAAATGATGAGAATTGTCAGGTTTGATTCATATTTCCCTATGCTTACTCTTGGTTCTCACTATCATTTTTCACAATTGTTGGGCTTGGAGCATGATTAGGTAATTGTTATATAATAAAAAATATTTCCTTTATTCCAATAAAGAGGATTATTGATGATGGTGCTTTTTTTATTTCAGGAAGCCATATGAAAATACACATGCATTAACATTTTCGGGATAACATGGATATTGAGAACTTTTTTCTTCAACAGATCATATCAATAGTCAAATTAGCTCGAGCCATTCCATCATTTACATCATCTTGCAGTACCAAGGACATCAGAAAAAAGGGTAAAAATTGAGGTAGAAGTGGCTTAAGATTATTTTATTGATTAGAGATTTAAGGAAGGTTTGATGATTAACCACCACATATATGTATATCTGGTTTTCAGTATACCCTCCATTTGCATGCTACTCTAGATCATAGTCGTAATGGTTCATGTATAAAAAATCAGTAACTAGAATTCCTTCCCCTCCTACATTCACACATATTTTCAGTTCAATCCAATAGAGGATGAATTCACTGTTTTCTTTCATGAAGAAACCATCCATAAGAAATGACCTCGCAAAATAAGAGCACGCAATCACATGTCTTCCCATCTCCATCACACCTCATCTCATCTACCATTTCCATTGTTACCTATCATCCTATTCATAATTTCACTCCTACCATATCTATTTTTTTTCCTCAATTTGTATCGCTCTTAAAATGAAATCTATGGCAATAAAATCTTCATGTAGTGTTGCTTCACAAGACCTAACCCTAGCTAAAAGCCATGATGCCATAAAAACCTAGATATGAGCAAAGTATTTATTTGCAGGAGGACATGAAAAACCTCATGCATGGGGGAATGTTGGGCCTCATATATGCCCATGTTTTTGTCATGAAATATCATTGTTTATACCCTAAAACCCTAGGTTTTTTAACCCATTTTGTACCCTATTCCATCACTCACCGCCAAATACTCTCTGTGGTTGATTATAATTATTTTTCTTCACTTATTTATGATTAAATATTATTATTCTATGCTTTAATGATGGTGTTTTGTTAAGTACATTTATTGCAGGGTTCCATTGCCAAAATCCCTCACAAGCCAATTATGTACAGAAATGCCTAAGGGTGAAAATGTGAAGTTGGGAAAGAATTGAGGAAAATGAATAATTCGCCTTGTGAATCTTATAAATGGCTCAGCCATGTTTTGTGTTGTAAGCTTGGGAATTTTTTGAAGGAGGAGGATGAAAAGGTGTGAACATGAGACAAAATATTGAAGGAATGTATGTAAGTGAATTTATGATTTGAGTCTTAATACAATTTGATTTTGTCATGAATTTTTTGTAAATGTTATGGTTTTTTTTTAATATTTAGACATTGATTTAGTTTAGTCTTGCTCCAGGAGTGGCAAGGATCCACCATCACCTGGAAGAAATTTTTGTAAACATCATAGGATAGAGGTAGCGTGTTTGATTTAGATCTAGGTGCATGGATTTTATTTTGAAAGCAATTGTTAATTAGATTTCATAACTTTGATTATGTATTTAAGACTATAATTCGTTTGTTTTCTTAAAATTAGATAGACATATCATTTTCAACGTGTTGCAAGCTAATGAATGGCGTTGATCAATGATTTTATTGCATGAATAGCCCCTTTGTTACAGGTTTACGATTGAAATATTTAAAGGTGCTTCTTAATTGGATAAACAAGAGATCGATAACTCCATTTTTTTTAAATATGAATTGAAATATATTATGTACCTTATTGATTTTCTTGTAACATTTTGTTTTGGAAACCAGTTGTTTGAAAGCAATGCAATGAGACCATTAAATCATTGTTTGAAGTTGTAGTTTAGTTTGAAATTCATTATGATTGTAGTTAATTATTGGTAGAACCATTCGCCAGTATGGTCTTGTTTGAATGATTTCTTGAGTTTGATTAAAGAAGTTTAAAGATAGGATAGTTTCTTATTTTGTAGTCTCTTAGATCTGAAGCATGTCAATTAAAATCTTGGTTTACTTAGTTTCTTTTGAAGCAATTTCAAAGTGGTGTGTAGAGTCATAAAAAGGTATCTTTTGAACACCTAATTAGGCTACATTAATTGTCAATCCGGGAGCGACTTTTTATTTCAAGAGTGTACTCTGTCTAAGGCTGCAATTAACTAAGAGTAATGCTGTGAAGATGTAGTACAGAATTCTGAATACAAGAATAAACAAATGATTGTGTAAAGGAATCACCTACGTAACATAAATGAAGTGCTCTAGAACCTTATTAAATCAATCCGCAAACATCGATCGCATTGCCGCAGCGCAACTCATTCCCTGAACACAAGACAACGAACTGGGCTCCGACAGCAATAACCAATGTCCTCATTAGCTTACAGATCTTAAAAACCAGCACATGTGGCTCACTGCGAATTGGTCATCCCCCCATCGTTTCTGCACCCTGTTAGTTCTTTCCAAACACAAATTTATCACAATGGAATAGCACAACACGTTAAATTGGAATGATGTCGTTAAATTTTTTGTTATTTCCTAAAATGCAAGGATTTAATTTTCATACAGGTAAAGAAATAACGGGATTTGATCTACATGCAGACATCCGCGCCCCCCTGCTTGATGATAGGTTGCCCTCGACCATCAATTGAGAGAGGCAGCGTGGCACAGTAGTAGTACAGCAGGAAAAAGTAGGCATAATTATTATACATTCAATCAAATTATAGCAATTACTGAAATCAATGCGTGTGATAAATCGGTAATAGATAAAAAATCGTTTTATCTATTACCACTGGGTTTATTACAAAAACCGTTTTAACATAAGTACAAATGTGTTTATTACCACTTCAAACTAATATGATCGATTTGTGATGATATTCATGTATAATAGGTTTGAAATGAAAGGTTAAGGATTCATACTATCATTTGATATTTAAATAGAGATATAGGAAAAAGGGTTAAATATGACTATTGATGTGCATAAATGTGACTCCAATACCATCAGCAGAGCTCTATTGCCCACAGGTGTCCATAACCTTGACAGAGTTGCTTTCTCACCCTTGGAACCATTGTCCTTTATTTATGCTAAGGAAGTGCTTGTTAAATGTCATAATGGAGGCCATTGTGTTGGCTTGGTGACCAGATAAATCACAATGCCATTCATCGAGAAGAAGTGAAAAGTGGGCAGGATGGCTCATGATGAGACCTCCTGTTCCAAGGACTTCCTTAGTTTTTTTCAATTGTCCATTGGACCATATCCCTGGTTTGGTGGCCATGATGGGAATGCCACTTCACTGACTTCCTTATGATCATGGTAGGCTGGCTCTTTAATGAGACCCCCTATCCTCCGTCTTCTAAATAATAAAATTATAAATATTTTTATTTTTCATATAGCACTTTCCTAGTTATTCATAAAGGATGGCTCAACACTCCTTAAGAGTAGGGATGGTGGAAGAAGTCTGACCATCTCAATAGAAAATAATATGCCCTTATTCCTACTCAATAAACAAAAATCAAAGAAAGTTATAACATATGGGAAAGAACCAATCATGACAAGGATAATCGATCAGATTAATTCAATGGTAATAAAACACCAAAATTATGTTATTGATTATGTCCCTTTTTCCTATTTTCTTATCATTACTAAACAATTTTCTTAAAAATGACGATTTATTTTGATTTTCTAATTACAATAACCTTTAATTTGTATGATTGTATATAAATAATATGTTTTCCTTTAGAAGAGTCATAAAAAATTCTCAAAATTCTAATCTAAAACAAAAAAAAATCCACTCAAAAGGTGTTGTTCCTTTAAAAAGAACAGCAGAAACAATCTGCGGAACTGTTGTTCCTTTCGAAAGGAACAACAAAAATGTGCGAAATGGCTGTTCCTTTTGAAAGGAACAGCAAAAATCTGCGGAACTGCTGTTCCTTTCGAAAGGAACAGCAGAAGTGTTGTTCCTTTAGAAAGGAACAACAAAACTCAAAACAAGTGAAATGAACAAAGTTTTTGAAGAAAACCAAATTCTATGAAACAAACAACGAAAACTGAAATAATCAAAGATTTGAAAAAAAATGAATTCCCTAAAACAAATAATCCAAATAAATAAACAATCTTTATGTACAAAATTAAAAAAAGAAATGATTTAATAAACTGGTGCCGAGGAGGAGTTATCCCCTTCAGCAAGAATTTCCATGGTAGAATCTTCCCGTAACTATTGGTAAAAGGATTCTTGGGTAGGTGGTTTATGATACAATCATACTCGATGACCATTTACCTTAAAGGAATGCCCAGATCCATCAATGGTAGCTAATTTAATAGTGCCATTATCATGCACTTTTGTATTTCATAGGGTCCGAGCCATCGTGTCTGGAGTTTCCCTGGAAAATCCTGAAACCTAGAATCATATAGGAGTGCCCAGTCTCCTTCATGGAATATATTTTCTTTGATCAGGGCGTCATGCCATTTTTCTCTCTGGTGTTGAATTAAATTTGTGTGTTGAAGAGCAGAGAGTCTAGTTTCATCTAACTCATTAATTTGCTCTAGTCTTTTGGCTTGGGCTTCATTTAAATCTAGACCCACCTTCTGAGCTGTTCTTAGTGTCTAAATTTCAAATTCTATTGGAAAGATGGGTTCTTTTCCAAATACCAACTAATATGGTGAATACCCCGTAGTGGGTCTCCACGTTGTTCGATATGCCCACAATGCTTCTGGAAATCTGTAGGCCCAGTCACGTCTGTGTGAGGCAACGATTTTCGTTAATATATATTCAATCACTTTTTTCGTGCTCTCAACTCTTCCATTGGCCTGTGGGTGGTATGGGGTTGTAATATTGTGCTAAATGTGATATTTTTGTAGTGTTTCAGCTAATTTATTACCTACAAACTGTGGTCCTCCATCTGTGATTATATCCCTTGGGAGGCCATATCGAACAAAGATTTGGAAAATAAACTGTATTACAGAGTCCTCTGTAGCTTTTGAAAGAGCCTCTGCTTTAACCCATTTGGTGACATACTCAGTTGCAACTAGGATGTATGTTTTTTGGTTTGATGGGGGGCTAATAGGACCAACAAAGTCAAGGGCCCAGTGTTCAAATGGTTCAATCACTAGTTGAGGGTGCAAAGTCATTTCATCAGACTGCCCAGGGCGACCTACCCTTTGGCAGCTATCACAGGCCTGCACAATTTTTTTTCATCTTTAAAGATAGTAGGCCAATAGCCTATTCGTAAAACTTTATGGGTAGTTCTACAATCCGTAAAATTCCCACCACACTGTCCATCATGGCATGCTTTCAAAATTTCAAATACCTCATCCTCTCGAATGCATCTTCTTATTTGCATATCTGCACCTGTGTGAAATAGGTAGCCCCCAATCCAAGAGAATCGGGTACTACGTTTTATTATCTATTTTCGTTCGTTAAGGGATAGATAATTAGGTAATTTACCTATTGCCAAATAATTTCTATATCAGCATACCAATGGGTTCTGACAATAACAACGAACAGATGTTCATCTGGGAAGTGGTCTTCAACTGCTTCTGTATCTGTTGGCTTTGGCATTCTTGACAGAAAGTCAGCTACAGGGTTCTCTTTCCCATGTCGATCTTTGATTGTAATGTCAAATTCCTACAGTAAAATCAACCATCTTGTCACTCTTCCATTTGTAACAGGTTTATTTGCTAAAAATTTAATGGAAGAGTGTTCAGTATATAGTACTAAAGGATACCCAGTTATATAATGTCTAAACTTATTTATAGCATGTACTACAGCTAAAAATTCCTTCTCAGTCACAGTATAATTTAATTCACTAGGGGATAGATTTTGGCTAATATAATAGATTGCATATGGCTTCTTGTCTTCCTCCTGCCCAAGTACTGCTCCAATTGCTATGTCTGAGGTATCAGATGAAATTTGGAATGGAAAATTCCAATTTGGGCCCCCCAGCACTGGGGCTGTTGAAACAAGCTTCTTTAGATCATTAAATTCATTGTCACATTTATATGTCCAAATGAAATCAACATTTCCAGTTAGTGCATATAAAGGTGCAGCTATTCGAGAATAATGTTCTATAAATCTTCTATAGTAACCAAAAAATTCAAGAAATCTATGTACCTTTGTCTGTGTGGTGGGTGTGGGTATTAATAAGATTATTTGAATTTTAGCTGAGTCCACCTGAATTCCAGCTGCTGAAATATAATGGCCTAAGATAACTCATTCGGTCATCATCATATGACATTTTTCATTTCTTAAACAAAGCCTACTGTGAATACATCTTTGCAATACCTTTTCTAAATTTTCCAATGCTGGCTCAAAGTCATCCCCATAAGGTATGAAGTCATCCATATATACTTCAAGACCTTCATTTATTAAGTCTGCAAAGATGCTAAGAATGGCCCTTTGGAATGTATCAGGGGCATTGTATAGGCCAAAAGGTAAGAATTGGTAGGGAAATGTCCCCCGTGGACAGGTAAAAGTAGTTTGGTCTTGGTATTCAGGGGCAATCTGAATTTGATTGTATCCACTAAAGCCATTGAGGAAAGAAAAGAATTTATTTCCTGCCAATGTGTCTAATACCTGGTCAATGAAAGGAAGGGGAAAGTGGTCCTTCTGTGTTTCTTTGTTAAGTTCACGGTAATCTACACATATTCTCTACTTTCCGTTCTTTTTTGGTACCACTACTAACGGACAGACCGACTTGCTATCAGATATTGGGTAGATGAAATTAACATCCAATAGTTTTTGTAGTTCAGCTTTCACAATATCTTTAAGATGAGGGTTTAGTCTTCTTTGGGGTTGGCGAATGGGTCTCACATATTTTTCAATATAGATGTGGTGTGTGCACAATTGAGGATCAATTCCTTTCATATCGAGGTAATCCCATGCAAAGGCTGCTTTGCATTTCCACAATAGTTGGACCAACTTCTCTTCTTGTTCAACAGTCAGATTTTTGTTAATGTTTAAAGTTTTTCTCGGCTCAATTTCTACAATCTTGCTATTGTACACAGAAGTAGTGGGTATTACTTGATCAGGAAGGTCTTTCAAAGGATCTTCTTTTTCTTTATTATCAAATGTTGCCTTGATCATGTGACATTGCAAATGAGATATGATTTGTGGTTTATTAATAAAATTATTAATGATATTATCCTATGTTTGATCTTTAAAATCAAGAGCATTTTCTATAGTTAGAGGTGGTCTCATATTTTCCATAAGATATGATACAGGTTGTTTTCTTGTTTTGATTATTGATAGACTTGGCTGGGCTGGGGGGTATAAGGCTGAATTCTTGACATAGTTTCCCCTTGTTATTGTCATGTTGCCTTGTCGACATCCAATATAAGCATCGGCAGTTGCCAACCAAGGTCTACCTAAGATTAATGGGTGCCCAGCTAGCCGGTTATTTGGATTGATAACCAGGAAGTCAGCAGGGTATTCCCAGGAATCTACAGATACCATTACATCTTGTAGTGTACCTTCTGGTTTGACTACCGATCTGTCAGCCAATTCCAATAAGGTTGTTGTTGGTTCTAGAGATGTAATGCCAAGTTTTTGATAGGTAGTAGTTGTTAGGATATTGATTGCTACTCCTAAATCAACTAAGGCATTTGGAAATGATTGCCCATTGATTTTCACCGTCACTATAGGATTTCCTAGGTCTTCATATTTGATAGGTGTTTCCATCCCTGATAATAAGTCAGATGAAGTACCGACTATTTGGACAGTTGGATTGGTGGTTGTTATCCTCTTTGGCTTCTTTATGCATAATTCCTTTATGGTTTTTTCATATATAGGAATGTCTTGAATAGCTTGGAGGAGAGGGATTTTTATACACAAATTTGTAATTCTCCCAGAAGATCAAAATTAGGATGTTCTAATGGGTGTGGTATGATTAATTGTTCTGGAAATGATGGAGAGGAATTTGTTACTAGTTTTTGATCTTTTTGTTGAACTTATTTTTCTTTCTGTAATGTTTGTTCTACAGGGAATAGATCTTCAACATGAACATCATTGTTTCTCTATGTTTCTACTATGCGCCCAAACCTTAATTGAAGGTCATTGCACTCCATCGGTTCAGTTTCTAATTCTGGGGGTTCCATTATTTGGACATACTGAACTGGCCTATTGTTTGGCTTTAGGTTGGGCTGGGCTAGGAGTTGTGGTCTTAAGTTGGTCTAGGGGTTTGTATAGGGAGCTGGCAGTGTAGGTTGAGAGAGAGGGATTATTCCAGCTGGCTGATTTGTAGGTCTTTGCAAGTTTGACTGCTAGGCCTGACTCTGTGAAGTAGAGGGGGACCATTGTGTTGGATAGTTATTGTTTTTCCAAAACGGTGGGCAGAAAGGAAAGTTAGGCCAATTATTTTGATTTGTTTGATTTGGCCAAGATGTTGTAAGGAATGGCTACTATCACAAATTGGGGAAAGGTGGTTGATTTTTCCACATTCCACTATATTGCTGAGCATTGTATTGAGGAGGCTGAAAGGAAGAAAATGGATCAGTTGGCATACCTGATTGTCGTGGCTGCCATTGTCGGCGCTGATTAAGCAGACATACCACTTCTGATTCTTCTTCTGCCTCCTTATAAAATGCTTTTAGGCTAGGAAGTGAGGGACATCCTTCTGTATGGTGATCTTTTGTGAAAATGGCATAGACTTTAAATACATCCAACGAACATTCTTTGTGGTTGTGCTTCTTCCTGCATCTAGGATAGAATACTACCAAATTTTTCTCTGCTTCTACTTGCTTTTGTTTGGCTTGCATAGTGTCAAACTACGTTTTTAGAGTCCCAAATATATCTATCTTAAAATCTTCCATCAGGTTTCCAATCTCTACACGAGTCACACCTTCATTAGAGGTCTTGTTGTCTCTTGTAATCATATCACATTCTGCTGATTTTAACCTTGTGCTACCCCTTGAACTCCTGATACACAAATCAATGACGTCAGCATAACTTTCCTGATATATATCACCTTTTCCCATAATATTCAATGTTTCAACCCATTGATCTTTCATTCCCCTAATTAATGTAGTTTTCAACACATTATCAGGTAAGGGTAAGGATGCATAGGGAGATCTCTGAAGATTGTATTGAAACCGTTCCACATATTCTTCCAAGGTTTCATTTGGTTTTGATTTCATTTGGAATATTTCATCTTTTAGTTCCCAAGACCTGCAATAATCTTGATATTTGTTTAAAAATGCAGACTTCATCTAATCCCAATGAGTTATGACACCCCCACCTAATCCCATAAACCATCGTAAGGCTGCCCCTTTTAATGTAGAAGGGAATAGTTTTATTTTTTGGGGATCAGTGGTATAATCATATCCCCTGCATAACACATCAAATTAAAAAAAAAACGCATCTGGATCTTCTGATGTTAAGCCATGAAAGGTGGGAATACGTTGAAGGGGAATGGCTTTCATAGGCACATTGACTGCAGTGTCTACTATAGGATATTGTAGCGTAGAGGTTTGTTGAGGTGTCTGCTGATTCTGATTTTGGTTCTAGGCCATTTGGTCAAAAATGTGACAATATCGTTCTGGGATCTCCAAGGAATTTCTAGGCTGACTAGCAGGGATAGGAATGGCTTTGATAGCACTCCGCTTTTATGGAATAATGAGTATTCCTTGAGGTGTTTCAGGACCTTGATTTTGACTGAGTTTAACATCACTTCCTTTATCCGGATTGCTTACTATTTGGACTATTTCAATAGGAGATTTTGGTTCTCCTGTTTCTCCTGTTTCCCCTTCTCCTTCATAGATTTTACTAGAGTTCCCTTCTTGAGGGGAAATTATGCAAGGATTCTCAATTTCTTGGGAATCTTGCTCAATCCCCTCTGTTTGACCGTGTATCTCAGCAAAGGCTTTAGAAGGTGACTCTGTAGCCTGAAGGGAACTAGTAAGCTGTCTAGAAATAGCTTTTCTAAATCCTACTGATGGCTGAGATTCAGTTCTTTTAAGGATTTCATAAATAAAAGTTGTATGCCCAAGGGGTCACCGGTCCCTTAGGTTTTTCAATTTTAGGAGGAATTTTGTTTTGCTTAGTTTGTCTATTCATTCAAGAAAAAAAACCTTCATTCCTACCCAAATAAATAAGCTTACCTACTTCTGCTGTGAAGTGGGCTGTGAGCAAGTGTGTTTCTTGCCCAGTGCGTAGGTTCTTACCTTCTGCCTTTAATACCCAATTCTTCGCAAGCAGAAGAAAATCAGCTGTGCATCACTCTTTTAAAATGGCATACACTCTCCCCGGCAATGACGCCAAAATTTTGAGTCATAAAAAGGTATATTTTGAACACCTAATTATGCTACATTAATTTTCAATCCGGGAGCGACTTTTTATTTCAAGAGTGTACTCTGTCTGAGGCTGTAATTAACTAAGAGTAATGCTGGGAAGATGTAGTACAAAATTCTGAATACAAGAATAAACAAATTCTTGTAAAGGAATCTAATTGCAGTAACATAAATTGAAATTCTTTGGAACCTTAATTAAATCAATTTGCAACACATCGATCAGGGATACAGTAGCAGTAACTCCTTCCCTTAGAAATCGATGCAAGATAACCAATCTGGGGACTTGGAAGCAATAACCAGTGTCCTCTACAGTTGGTGATCTTAAAACAATCGAAATGAAATCAAGCTCGAACTACATTCTGATAAAGATAACTAAAAGGGACTGCAAAGGCTAAAAAGGAACATCAACTTGTAACTCCTATGCATACACAACAACTGTAACCAAACTATCCGCTAATTTAAAGCTATGAATCAGAAATGAGCAATAACTAGAAATGGAACAACAATATAAATTGAACAAGAATTAAAAACTTATCTAATCTCAATACTTCAATCCTGTCGCTGACCAATACTACAGATCAATCAATCAAAAAGAGTCGTAGACTAATAGAACATCAACTAGAATCGAATAGAGAAGAACAAAGCTTTCACAACGATAGCAAGATAAATGAACAACAGATGTACTTCTTGCAAAGAATCAAATAGCAATGTAATTCATTAATCAATCTGTATTCAATCTAACAGAAATCAATCAACTCTGTAATCGAAATAAACAGTAAACACAACTTCACACAACAATAAGCAAAGATTTGGAATAAAAATAGCAAGGTAATTCCACCAGAGATGGGCCCTTAGCGCCAGTGAAATACTGTTGGGCTACTTCAGAACTTAAGAGATGAAACGAAACACGTGTTTGATATTAATCGAACATAAAGTATTACAGAGGTTGTTCTCTCAAAGCCGAGAAAATACTTCCATATTTGATGGCAGCTACAGAGTTATTTTTGTCGCCCTTGAACAAAGCACAAAAAAAATTAATTCTTTTTTCCATTTGGGACGGTTTTATTTTTGACTTAGGAGAATCCCTAACCTTGTTCATTGAGTCAGTACTCCCCCGTTAGTTATCTCTTCCAACCATATGGAGGGTTTGTTTATGCCTCCCGCGTGACAAAATTATACAAAGTTATCATATGTTGCCTTAGTCAAAATGAGCCGTGCTTTTGTTCAAGGGAATTTAACCTCAGTCAGCCTTTTTGCGGTGTCACTTGATTCATTTTTCAGTCACCCATCCTAGTTTGCTCGAGTCTTGTTAAGATCACATTAGCTATTTGGTCCTTTGCTCGTGCTGGTTTGAGAAGGTCTCCATTGACTTCTTGTTGGCGGGTTTGTCTCTTATCGACTTCGACATATTGCTCTGAGAGTAAACCTAGAGCTGCACCCTAGCCCTATTTACATCATTGATAGGTGACCTTGTGCTCAACATTTGTTCAACATCATGGGTCTTTGACTGAGTGGTTTCCCTTGTGTTCAACTTCAGCTTACCTTATCACGCCTGAGATTTGTGTAGTACCTTGAGTTCCATTTGACCATATCAGGGGATATCTTTCCTCTTGGTCAGGTTGCATTATTGGTTGGTTCAGTGTTTTTTCTGTGCGCTAGCTACATTTTGTGCACGCCGGAAATGTACGTCGGGTTGGTTACTTCACTTTGCTTCGTCTCATTCCTTCCAAATCTTGGCCTGCAGGTTACACTCGCGCTGGAGTGATGTGGGATGACTTAATGCCTTCCTTCCAACAGATATTTTTCAATCAACTCCGACTCATTTCTTTGGGAATAAGGTCTAGAGTCCTTTTTTCATTACCTTAGGGTTTACAGTAATCAGTGGCAAACTCCTTTGCTATCGAAAATGAGAATACATCAATGTCTCCTGATTGGTAGGTTCTCTCAAGTGGTCGACTTCAACTCATTTATTCACACTTGTTATATTATATTGGGGAACCTTAAACACTCATTATCATTATCGATGAGTTGTCTCATATTTGTTAATGGTATACATCAATGACCGATAATCAAAGGATTTCTCACATGGTCGACCTCACCTGGTTTATTCCCACTATGTAGAATTGTGTCGTAGTGATCGGTGAAGACCTCGGGTTTGCATCAACATTTTTTGGTTCACTTTGACAACTCCTTCAGTTTTCTACCAGTGACACCATCCACCCTTATATGTTGCAGTCTCATCATATCAGCATCTTATATGTTGGCACCCGAGTTGCGTGTTGTATCATTTGTTCCACCACTTATGATTTGGTACTTGGAGATTCAATTTTGACTTCAGTGATCAAATATCTATGAAATATCATTGATTAGTCTTTTATATGTGATACTTGGACATGATTTTGACTTGTACTTCTGAGCAGTGATCAGATGATTCACTATGTACTTTACATTTTCAGCTATACTTGTATACATATTGGATCCACTCCATACTTGATATGCAGACATGATTTTCTTTCACTGAGCATGGGTATGTCTGCCTTAAACAAAAGATTTATTTTTGATCTCTATCATTGGTTTTTTGACAGGCGAAAATCTGGTGAAGTCCTCTTTAGTCCTCGCAAGCTTCTTTCTTATGCACATAATAAATTTTTGCCATCATTTACCCCTTTTGACTCATATATTAGGGGGCATCTATTATAGCATCATTTATCACTCCTATATATACTTGATGACTTATGCATTGGCCTTGGGCAACCCTTCCATTTAGACTTGGTCACATTTCTAAAAAAACAATATTCTAAAATCCATACGCGACTTTGCCCATATTTTTTTGCGTGCAGATGCGGGTCCATACATAGTTAACCCACGTATGCTATTTTAAATATTAAAATATATATAAATTCCATATTAAAGAGCCAGGGTTTACGGTTTTTCCTATAAATTAACTACCCCAACCCGTGGCCTAACTGTTCCCCAAATGAAAAAATAATTTGAGGAAGTATACATACACCTCAATGGAATGGCCTAAGGGAGGGGAGAGAGAATGCTATTGATATTATAGCCTGATAGATCCCTTATCGAGTCTGATATTTCCCAGTGCCTCCTACACTTTCGAGCTCCAGGAAACCCTTGTTTCCTTGTGATGATCACTTCCCTTATATGTGACATTCTTTGTGCACCCTTAATGGAAGGAGTTTTATGAGGCAAGGGTTGGACGGGTCCAGTGGACGGTTTCACTCAGAAGCCCTGGCAGATTTCAGGTGAATTATACACTATTTTCTGTACCTGTTATCAATACAAGAAGTACCATCCTGTTCCTAATGTTCATGTGTTATATATCTCTTATACATGTTGAATAATCTTGTTTATTTCATGTCATTTTTATGAGATTATATATGCTAACATGTTGACATCTAGGATATATGTGCTGTGAAAATAGTCTTTGTGCTCTATTTGGATTGATTTGTAGGTTCTGTAGCACGATGAGTAGCATAGGGTTTGCACCCTACGGGATCGACATCAGACGAAGGACTTTCAGGTATGTTTGTCAATCCTCCTTTTTCTAGTTCAAGCAGTAAAACTCATCTTTAGAGTGCTTCTTGTGGATACATGCCCTTCGTTGTGTTAGGTCTTTCAACCCGGAACTTAGGGTAGCTTTTCCCGTAACACTTACTAATAGAAAGGCTTGATGGATGAATCACCCTAGTAGAATATATCTCCCTTAGTCACAAACTGTATTTTACCTGAATCTAGTGAAAATTGCTGTTTTTGAAAAGTTTCCCTTTCAAAATATAACTGGTTTTTATCTTCTTATTCTACTAATAATTTCTGCAGATTTACGGAATGCCTAAGATGAGTGGTTCAGTCATAAAGAGAGAACGAAATGAAATCAATCATTACAGTTCAGTAGGCATACTAGTCCCCAACGTGGAGGCTAAGGTGGTTGATATTGTAACAGGGATGCCCTTGCCTCCCAATAGAAGAGGCAAATTATGCTTCTGAGGCCCTATGGTCATGAAAGGTAAATACACATTATGATACAATGTATAATATTTATAAGATATATATGAATTTTATTAGCATCCTTCAATATTTTTATGAACAAAAAATAGTTACAATTAATCAGAGACTGTTTTTTACGGAAGAGTCTAACTAGGTGGAGGATCCCATGTGAGCGACATTGTAGTAGGTATTTTGGTCACAAAAAGGACAAATTTAACATGGGAAAGTTGGCCTGTCTTATAAAATTGCAGTAGAATATGGAAGAATACCTGGAAGAAGGTCACCCGGCGGAAGAATATGGTCTCTGTTAGAGCAGGTATTTGGTCTTGCAGGGAGGTCGAGGAGCAAAAGCATTTGGTAATACACATGGTTTGCAGGGGAATAGGGGAGCTGGTGAGGAGAAGCGGAGCAGGAGCGAGAGGGCGCGAAGGGAAAAAAGAAAGGAAGTCTCTGTTTTTCTCTCTGATTTGAATTGGAAGATCTGCATTAACTATGTGACGTGGACAACAGGTTGGTAGACCCATGTCATAAAATTATTCCAGAGGATGGATTTGATTGTGACCACGTAAGAGATTGGAGGAATGTCTGGTTGGAGACGGAAGGTTTCCCAATCGGTGATGGAAACTAGGAAATTCCTCCGCCTAGTTATACTCTCCCCTAAATATTTTATTCCCATAGAATGACGAACAATGGTACATGTATATGCATAAATCCCTCATTAATATCTCTACCAATTACATGATTTTGTCTACAAACAAAATGTACAAAGTGGTTTTTCTATTTAAATTTTGACTTCCCATGGATGGGTGAAGTTCCCACGCCATACGAAGATCAGTTGGTTTGGAGCATCTTTTGTCATTATTTTGATATATGGTTCTCATATGGTTTTCGAATCTGGATATATTGTTTTTATTATGATTACATAAATATTACTTATTACAGTTTTGATATATTGTATCAATAACTGAACATATTGATAATGATAACTAATTTGATCATTTTTATAACTAATTAAAATATTAATATCAATTAGTTAATGCATTATAGTTAATAACATCGTAATAAAACTTAATATAACAATACCCCCACTGTGGGTGTGTAAAATCGACGTCTCAGCAAGTGTACAAGGCCAAGGAAGGGCACAACACATCTATCCAAGCAATCAAAGTCTCAGCACACTAACACTCAATTCAATATTCTCCTTGCACTGGTTAATTGTGAGTGATTGTACTCTGTGAGTCGTTTCACTCGCAAGTGTTAGTACCCTGTAAATTATAGGATCTCAAGGTGATTGGGTACTTCACATTTCTTGGTTCAATATTGAAAGGCTTTTCAAAATTCAAATGATTTCAAATAAAACAAAAAATAATATGAAAAGAAAGAAAAGAGGGTATAAAAAAAAGAAAAAGAGAAAAGGAAAAAGAGAAAAAAAAGAAAGAAAAACCCAAAAAGAAATAAAACTGAAAGTGTTGCAAGTTCAAATTCCATTACTCATTAGATAAGTTTGTCCAATCATACAGTTTAATCATGATTGGACAGTTTTCAATTTCTGTTGATAGGTTAGAGAATAAAGATTTGCCAAACTATTTAATCTTGGCTTATCAGTAGATAAATAGAAAATGAAATTGGCTCAATAGTTTAAACTGACTCAATGGCAGAAATAAGGATAGGTGTTATGATAGAAATTCAAAATAAAAATTATTTAAGGGTTTCTCATCCAAATGAACCCTCAAAATGAAGAAATTTTTTTATATGAGAAGTTGGGTAGGTATTTGTGCTGAAGAGAAAGAATGAAAGGAAGAGGTGAAATTTGTTCCACTTGGTGCAACATCAAAATCCCATTTTTCTTATGGTGGAAGAGGATCAAAATATAGGGTGTTCACACTCAAAATATGGAAAAGGGGTTATGTTTTAATAATTTTGGACTACAAAGTCATTTGGGCACACCTCATGTAAAATTGTTACCCTAAGTCCCGAAGCTACCATTCTATTTATTCCTAAAAAAACCCCCAAAACCACGTTATTTTCGTTATCCTAAGTCCTAACTACCCCCCTCGGCATCTATCCACTCCGCCCTATCACATATCCTCCCTCCAACATCTCGTGGCGTGATGAATGGTCGGGTCATTATCCAACGGAACCGCGCCAACTCAATGGTCACCCCAATTACATGTTAAAACCTGATTTCACGCCAGAAGCAGAGTTTGCTTTGCTCATACTGTTAAAATTGCAAGTATTTGGTTCACAGGAAGAAACAATCAATTCTTATTGAATGGTGTATGTTGTTCGTTAAAGGAAAGTTGTTAACTCACGACACTCATGTTTCAGATTCTTATCTGTTCTTCAGCTCGGTTCACGCTTCCCCTTCTATTGTTTCCATTCCCCTAGTGTTGATCTATATCATCTTCCCTTCTATGCTACCTTTTTCCACTATCTGTCTTGCCACATCACCCCTGTTATCATCGCACATCGCACTTTGCGAGCTTTAGCCTTTAAATCCCGTTCCTCATAAAAAAACCTTAAACTTTGCAATTTGCAGTATTAAAATGGGCCCCATCTCCATCCCGCCACATCACCCCTGTCCTCGTCGCACATCTCACTTCACGATTTTTAGCCTTTAACTCTCATTCCTCATAGAAAAACCTTAAACTCTGCGATTTGCGGTATTAAATGGGCCCCATCTCCGTCTTGCTACATCACCCTCCATCTTCGCACATCACACTTTGCAGGTTTTAGCACTTACCTCATTTCCCCGAACTCTAAACTCTGCGATGTGTGATAAAATCTAAGATTTGTGATGTGCGATAAACTATAAATCTTGCGATTTGCAATATGGATGGGACCCAATCACATATCTCACTTTGCAAGCTCAGGAGGATAAGCACTAAAGAGAATTTTAAAAACGTTGAAGTACGAAGTGAGATATTGAAGTGGATGCGATGTAATTTGAAGCTGAAATCTAAGGGAATTGAAGTCCGGTTGTGTGGGACCAAATAGCATATCGCACTTCGCGAGTTCAAAAGGGTAAGCGCTAAGGAATATGTTAAAAATGCCGAAGTGTGAAGTGCGGTATTGATGTGGACGTGATGTAGTTCAAAGAAAAACCCTAAAAGATTTCAAGTCCAGGTGCATGAGGTTTTTGCGTTGTTCTATGAGGAATAAAGGGCTTTATGTTTTAAACTCCGCCAAAGCTACCAGGATTGAAGATTCATTCAAAAGGCATGATCATAAGAGGTCAAGACGAAAAAGGGTGTTTCTACAGAACTGACATGATACGGCAACAGTAAACAGAAAGGGCGTGGCCACACTTGTCCAATTTTTCTTAATTGAAAGTAATGAAAAGTTACCGAAGGAGATAGAAGCAAATGAGACACAAAGGGAAGAAATGAGGCAGTTGTTCGAGGAAAAAGCTGAGAAGATGAAGAAAATGGAAAATGAAATGGAAAAGATGGTAAAGGATAGACAAAAAGCAGTGAAGGAAGTAGCAAAGAAAGTAGCCAAAGCCATGATTCCACTAACAAGTAGTCCCTCTTACACTGATTCCAGCATCTACATCAACAACAGAGACACCAGGGGAAGGCATTGAGAAGTTAGCTAAAGCTATGGAGAACATGCCCTTATAGACAACAAAAATTAAAAAGCTGGAAGATCAAGTCAGTGGCTTACATGACCAGATGAAGAGGAAAAATTCAGCTCATACCATAGAGTTGCAGATTAGGAAAAGGTTAAATGAAGAATTGCAGAAGTCCCTTTAGGAGTCCTAAATTGGAATCATGGTAGGAAGAGTTAAACAAATTGTTCAGTTGGATGTAATTGGATCTATGAAGGATAGATGTCCATCAATTCAAATAATTTAGGAACAGAGGGATTTAATTGAATCAGTGCAAGTTTCCAATGAGAGAGAAAACATGAACTTGGGGATAAGCCCTAAACTTCCAACAATATCATCAGATACCTGAATTATAAAAGCAGTAATGAAGAGGAACAACTACAAGGAGCACACAGAACAACCACCATACTTAAGGTAAAAAAGGTGTTAAACAACAAGAGTCTAGTTACACAGTGGGAAGAAAGATGTCCTCGGCTGGAGATTGGAGTAAGTAGATTTGTCAATAGGATTGAGCCACTGAAAAAAATGTGATTTCCTTCCTTATTTGTTATCAATGAGAAGCTGATGGCTACCACAGATTATATCAAACAACTCACAGGGATTTCAAAGGATACACCCAAACATACCAATATGAAGAACAATATCAAGGGGAAAGAATTTTATGAAGTTATCAGCAATAAGGTCTTCATACAACATGAAATTAGGTACATCTATCAGTTGAGGCCAACATTTTTGAAGTACACCAAGGCTGATGAAGTCTACAGAAATTTGAATAGAAATAAGATTACGACTCAAAGGAATGGGAAAATTGGTGTGGAATCCATGAAGGATGACAACTCTGCATGCTGACAAAACATGCTTCTCAGCGAATTATCTTCATCAGTAGATCTAAACAGCTCAGCAGTATCAAATTGCCTACACAGCAGACCGCCAAAACACTAAATAATGGCTTTATAATGACTTTACACATCTATTGAAGGTCGTTACACAGTATCCATGCTTGAGATGTACACGTCAAACCTCATTTACTTTGTAATAAACGAATTGGTTTCCCTTTTAATGACGACGATCAATCGCAAAATAGTTTAAATACAACATTTTATTCAGTATTAGGGGTTGGACCCTGGTTTTGTAAGTGATTTTCATTGCAAGTACTTGAGTTTTTCAATCTAGAGCGTTAATAAAGAGATCAATCTGCAGGATTGATGTGTTGTGTTGCCCTGGTGATGTTTTTCCTTATTCATGTTTAATGTTTTCCCGCTCTGATCTTTTCATGTGTGTCATTTAAAATTATAATTGTAAAGCAGGAAAGTTAGATTAAGATTTATTGTTCAGAGTACCTTAATTCTAACTATATTTACAATTTCAATATTTTCTTCTGACGTATGGTTTAAGAATTCTTAATTGCTCTTAAGTCATTACTGAAAATGTTTTCTCCATTTCATAATTCCACTCAGTTATAAGCACTAGTATTCACAACTAGTTTTCCTTGCATTTACTCTAGAATTTGATGCATATACCCAACCTATTTAGACTCCATAGCCCAATAGAAACATTTTAGAGGAACCCCTTACATCCAACCACGAAAAATCAAACAAAACAACTCCCACAATCAGTTTAGCTAGCCTTATATCCAAAAGCTTTAAAAAATCCCAATCTTATATAGAGAGATCCCTCTTTGAGTGTAGGAGGGCTAGATCCTAGGCTTCAAGTGGTTTTGATGTTGTTCTTTATAATTTATTCTTTCCAATATTATAAATTATAGAGTGATAACATAGTGGTGACCATACTGGGAGATAACTGAAAATTTTCAATCATCATCCGAATTCATAAAAACCTAGCTAAAAAGAAATGTATGATACAACTTTATTTTAAAGATTGGTTTCTTTCCATATTCAAAATCAATTTGATCGTGATTTTTAACTAAAGTCTGGATCCCAAAATAATATCCACCAGATCCCATCTAGATCCAAATTCGCATCCTATTGTAGACAATCCTTAGAAGATCTTGAGGAAAAATCATAAAACAAAAAGCCAAATCGGTAACAGAGTTCTTTAAAGGTCGAGCTCCTTACTTGATAACTTTGTCACTTTGTAAGACATTCAATTTGATTTTCATTTTGAACAAGGTCTATTCAGAACTAAATCTTAAAATTGGATTGACATTACTGTTTTTGACCCATCCATATTTCATACCTCTACCCATCCTACTTCACCCACTGTTTATTTCCCTCCACCACCTCCACCAATCATGGCAGCCAGGTATGCCCCATTGGTGCTGCCAGTAACTTTACCGCCTATGCCCCATGATTATCAATCCAAGATTCCACAGTTCGATAACATTGTTCCTATGACTACCTAACAACACACAGATAAAATGAATGACTGTTTTGACCTGCAAGAAATTGATGATGACAGTGTCAAATTGAGAATGTTTGCCCAGAGTTTAGGGGATGAAGCCAAGAAATGTTTTAAAGGTTTAACTGCTAATAGTATTCATGATCTCCCTGCTTTTCACCAAACATTTATAAGCATATGGGAAGTCAAGAAAAATAAACTACAGATTTTATCAGAATATGAAACTATTAAGAGATCTCTAGAAGAGAGTGTGCAAGACTACTGTACTAGATTTAACAACATATACAACGCACTCCCTGCTAATATTAAAATACCCCAAGGGTTAGTCCTGGTTAAATTCTCAGATGGATTTGACCCTGTTGGGTATGTGTTATATTCTTTCCACGACTAGCCCCACGCGCCGGGCGTAGCGCCTCGGCGAAATTTTTTTGGTATGCGGTCCCACTCATATGCGGACCCATCCATGGTTTTGTGCATGGTTTTGCACATGGTTTTGGGGTACGATGGTTTTTGGCCCCTGTTATTTTTGTAGATCCGGTCAAGGGAACTACGGTTATGTTATAATCCAGGGTTTATGTATGCTTCGGCATGTATATATATGTGTTGTAACACTAAAAGGAATATAATGAAAAATCAAGCTGGTAGTCCCAATTTGGGATCCAGGGGAAAATCTCTGTGTTTATCTGTTTTATGTTTTATGCTCTCACTATTGTTTATTTTCTGTTATAAGATTCATGTGTAGATAATTTTTGTTCAGGGTTAAAACCTACAGACCCAAACATGGCCTATCAGCTTAGGGAAAGAGACTCATCAACTTTAGAGGAAATGTAAAAGGATGATGTGAGTATAGAAGCTAATCTATTAGAAAAAAGAGCTAGGATCAAGACTGAGAGGAGAGTCACAATAAGAGAAGAACCTGCAGCCTCCACATCTGATGCCAAAATTGACAATTTGGTAAGGACTATGGAAAGGATGATGGAAATAATGAGTCTGAATGAAAGAGAAGTACCCATAGAAAATCAACCAGTACCACAAAACATAAATCAGAACCCAAGAAGAAGCCCTCCACAAGTTATACAAAGAGAGAAAAGAGGTCATGATCAGCAGATTAGGCCTCCCTTTCAAGAAAACTATGTTGATGAAGATAAAGGAACAATGGATGAAGTTGAGGAAAATCATATTAATTTGATGGGGATTAGTGAAGATGATTCTATTTCTCTCACTGAAGAAGAACATGAATTATTTTTGCTAACCGAAACAGACCTTAGAGCCGAAGAATCTGATGATTAAAAAATGGGTTTTGAGAATGCCATTATGGAGGTCCACAGACAATACAACTTAAGAAGCAAGAAAATTTTAGATAAATCTAATAACAAGAATTCAAAAAATTATGCTAAGAAAGTATCTGAATCTGAAGTCAAGAAAACAAGAGAAAACACCAAGAAAAATGCAAATAACCTAGACAAGAAAAGCACAAAAAACAGTGTCAGGAAAGCAATAGATATCCCTGTCAGAAACGCCCAAACAGAAATCCCCATTAAAAGCAAGAAAACTGAAGCTACCCAAAGAATAGAGGCTGGAATAATTTATTTGTCAAACCCACTGAAAACTCAAACACCAGTCAGTATTGAGAGTGAACTTGCAAAGGTGAAGATTTCTATCCCTCTCACTTAATTAATCAACAAAAGTGTCTACATTTCTCAGGTCCTGAAAATGTTAAATATAAGGGAGGTTACAGATACTATCAATTTAAATGATGACTAGTGTGAACTTTTGTTTGGGCCGGAAGTTGATGGAAAACCTCAGGAAGGAGGTGTCCCTCCTTTTTATGTCAGTTTAAAGATTCATGGCAAGATTCTCCACAATTCCATGTTGGATTTAGGTGCATCACACAACCTTATGCCAAAGGTTGTCATGGAGAAACTTTGCCTCGAAATCACTAGACCTTATAAATATTTATAATCTTTTTACTCTAGTAAAGTTAGATGTCTAGGTCTTATAAAAAATCTTTGTGTCACTCTAGCTCAGATACCTGCAAATATTCTAGTGATGGATATGTGGCTGACATTCCCCCTAAATATGGAATGATTTTATCTCACTCATGGGGAGAAAATTTACAAGGGAAACTGCAATTGGACATGACATATGCTACAATTCCGGTATTTGGTCAACCAAGAAGACTATATAGGGAAACATTAATGAAGTACATGGTAAGTAGCCAAGAGAAACCTCACAATTACCCTTTGTACTTTGTTCACACTCACCTCGATTATTTCATTTTGTGAAATGATGTAATCATTGATTCACAAGTTTCCCATATAGAAAATGATTCCACATAAGCCAATGACAGTCAAATACCAACAGAACAACCAAATCTAGAAAATGAACCTCTTTGGAACATGAGTTTTGATGGCTCATGTGGCAAAGCTGGCTCAGGGGCAGGCATTTGGGTGTATAATGCAAGAAACAATAGTGCACAAGGTCATTCATACAAATTAAATTTTTAGTGCACAAACAACATTGCAGAACATGAAGCTTTGATTTTGGGATTACAAATGTTGAAAAAATTAGAAGCAAAAATAATCTATGTACATGGTGACTTTGAGTTGGTCATAAAACAAGTTAAAGGTTTGTATGCAGCAAAAAACCCTAGATTAAGAGCTTATATAAATGTTGTCCTTGATTTCTTGAGAACTTTTGAGGAATATGATTTAGCAGTAATTCCCAGAAATCAGAATGTCTTGGAAAATGGCCTAGCTTTTTCAGCTAGTACCTGTAAGTTGCCTCACCCAAATAAAAAACATACAATTGAGGTCAAACATCGTCTTTCCGTGCCAGATAACATGAGGTACTGGCAGGTTTTTGGCAGTGATAAACAAATCGAAAGCTTCCTACAATCTAGAGATGAATTTGAAGACAACAATATAGACATGGATTGTGAGGAAGACAATCTTACTGATTAACAAAGTACTGAGGAGAAACAAACTGCTATTATAGAAAATATTTTTTTAGATCTAAATACCGATGTAAATATTCCAGCTAACAAAACCGTACATAACACCGGAAAGCAAAAAGACTTGGAAAAAGAAGAATTTGAAATACTCCAAATCAAAGACAATAATCTGCCTAGAGGGTTGGTCCCTTTAGAGGAATTATTCGACTTCAATGATGTGGCAAAGAAACCGAAAATGGAACTAGCTAGAAAAAATATTGAGGAATGTAATATAAGCACTAAACAAAACCCAAAATCATCAAACTGTCTAAATCTCTGCTTACTATTACAAAGAAAATATATATAGCCTTGTTCAAAGAATTCATTGATGTGTTTGCATGGAGCTATGAGGATTTGAAGTCCTATGATACCAACATCATTCAACATAAAATTCCAATTAAAGAAAATAAAAAACCATTCAGACAGAAATTGCAAAGAATAAATCATGTTTTTATGCCTTTAGTTGAGAACGAAATAAAAAAGATGTATGAATCAAAAATCATAGTACCACTCAGATACTCCAAATGGGTTTCCAATATTGTCCCAACTAGGAAGAAAACATGGGAAATTAGGCTCTTTATTGAATTTAGAAACCTAAATAAAGTATCTCTCAAGGATAATTACCCTTTACCAAAAATGGATCACATATTGCAAAGGGTAGTGGGTTCCAGTAGGATATCTTTGTTAGATGGTTTTTCTGGCTACAATCAAGTGTTAGTACACCCTGATCATCAAGATAAGACAACTTTTACAACCCCTTGGGGGAATTTCATGTATGTGAAAATTCCCTTTGGATTAATGAATGCTGGAGCTACCTTTCAAAGGGCCATGGACATTGCCTTTGCTGATGACATTGGCCACTTTATTGTGATTTATTTGGATGACATCACTGTGTTTTATAAAACTGATGAAGAACATTTAGCACACTTGAGGAGAGTTTTTGAAAAATGTAGAAAATTTGGAATTTACCTGAATCCTAAGAAGACATTATTTGGATTGGAAGAAGGAAAAATGTTAGGTCATATCATCTCTCAAGATGAGATCAGAATTGATCCTAGTAGAATTGAAGTAATATTAAAAATTAGCCATCCCAAAAATCTTAAAGAACTCCAGTCATTCATTGGAAAAATCAACTTTCTAAGGAGATTTATACCAAACTTAGCATAACTTTTAAGGAGCATTACTAATATCCTCAAGAAAGAACTAGAAATAAAATGGACCATAGAAGAAAAATAGTCTTTTGATTTGGTAAATCTGGCGTTGACCAAATCCTTAGTACTAATCAATCCAGATTTTACTAAAGATTTCATCATTTTTTCTTTTACTTCTGCACATACTATTGGTGTTGTTTTGTTATAGAAAAACAGTGAAGGACAGGAGCAACCAATAGCTTTTTTCAGCAAGGCATTAAGAGATGCACCATTGAAATATAATATCATGGAGAAACAAGATTTTTCCTTGGTTAAAGCATTGAAATATTTTAGAGTCTATATTTTACATTCACATATCATTACTTATGTTCCAAATACAATTGTCAAAGATATATTAACACAAAACAGTCTTGATGGCAAAAGAGGAAAATGGATTGCAGTGATCTTAGAATATGATTTGGAAATCAAGCCTACCAAGTTTATTAAATGCCAAGGATTAGCCAAATTGATGGCAGAATCAAAATTTCACACACTAGACATCAACATGGTACACTCATTAGATGATCAAGAGGAACTGACGACTCCACCGATTGATGAAGCATTCTTGAATTCTCCATGGTATGCTAATATTTTGTATGTATTGTCAAACTTGAATGCTCATCCTGGTTTGTCTAAAACGAAAGCTAGATTTCTGAAACCTAAAGCTATTAAATTCTGCATTTTGGACAATGTTTTGTATTGGAAAGATACTGAGGGTATTTTGCTTAAATGTTTATTGAAGGATGATGTAGATAGAGTAATGCAGGAGTTCCATGGAGGTGACCATGGTGGCCATCTTTATTGGAAACCCACTGCCAACAAGATCATGAGAGCTGGTTTTTACTGGCCCACCCTTTTTTCCTGATGTCGATAAAATGGTTACTACTTGTCATAAATATCAAATCTTTGAAGGGAAGAGAAAACTATTTCCCTTACCCCTAAAACTGATTTCTGTAGAAAGCCCTTTCGAGTAATGGGGACTAGACTTCAGAGGAGAAATTCACCCCTTGTCTACTGCCCAACATAAATGGATCCTCATTGCTACAGATTATTTCACCAAATGAATAGAGGCTCCCCCTTCTAGAAATGCGACTGACTCTGTCATAATAAAATTCCTAGAAACCACATCCTTTCTAGATTTGGTTGTCCTAGAAAAGTCATTACAGACAATGCCGCTGCCTTCAAGTCCAAAAAGTTGGTTGATTTTTGTCACGTGTATGATATAACATTGGGGCATTCAACAACCTATTACCCTCAAGGTAATGAACTGGCCAAATATTCAAATAAAAGCCTTTTGAACATCATCAAAATTCTTCTGGAAGAGAATAAGAAATTATGGCACAATAAATTGACTAATGCTCTTTGGGGTGATAGACTTACCACAAAGAAATCAATTGGCATGTCTCCATACCAATTGGTTTATGGAATGGATGAAATATTCCCATATTCCTTGGGAGTTCTAGTAATGAAGATAATCCAACAGGTTCAAGCTGAACCAAATGACATTAAGAGGAGGATTGATGACAACATCCATTTTCGGCAGTCTAGGGAGGATGTTTACAATAGGCACAAGTAATTCAAGAGAATATCAAAAAGATCTTTGACAAGAGAACCAAGGCCAATGATTTCAACTTGGGAGATAAAGTTCTGAAATGGGATTCTAAAAGAGAGGATAAAGGCAACATTGGAAAGTTTTATAATCTTTGGCAAGGGCCATACACCATTGATGCTTTCAGGGGAAATAATGCTTATTTCCTAAAAGATTTGGATGGTACCGAAGTATATCGAGGTCCTGTCAATGGCAGGATGTTGAAACATTATTTCTTGTAAAATTCACGTTGAATTTCGTCATTGTAAATACCACAGTATTACAGTTTTCAATAATTCATTGGACAAGGTTGAAGCCCGAAGTGAAGGCCCTAAGCCTAGCTTGATGAGCAGATATGAAAACAGAAAAGAAATCATTTGAAGAAGAAAAGAAATCAGTTGAAGAAGAAAGGGAATCAATTAAAAATGTTGTAAAAAAAGGAGCATCCAAGGCTATTGGTCTCAAGTTCTTGACACTTCTTTTCAAGAAGCGCCATCCCCAGCTGGAGCCACTGTTAGTACCCTATAAATTATAGGATCTCAAGGTGATTGGATACTTAACATTTCTTGCAATTTTTTCATTATTGAAAGGCTTTTCAAAATTCAAATGATTTCAAATATATATATGAAAAGAAAGAAAAAAGGGTATAAAAAACAGAAAAAGAGAAGGAAAAAGGGAAAAAGAGAAAAACAAGAAATAAAACCCCAAAAATAAATAAAACTAAAAGTGCTGCAAGTTCAAATGCCACTACTCATTAGATAAGTTTGTCCAGTCATATAGTTTAATCATGATTGGACAATTTTCAATTTCTGTTGATAGGTTAGAGAATAAAGATTTTTCAAACTGTTTAAACTCGGCTTATCAGTAGATAGGTAGAAGATGAAATTGGTGTTGGACTATATAAATCACTTATTAAATGACTGAACATCACACATTTAATTATCAATCTAGGGACATCTGTTTATTCCAATGACAATTGCACTGTCTTTTGCCGATACACCAACCAGAAGTAATTTCAAAGAAAAGAAATCGTTGCTGAAGTAAATGATGGAAATAAATCACTCATGTAGAAATAAAAGAATCCACAACATGGAAATCACACTTCAATTGATCTGTCTAGCTCGCCACATAATAAGTACCCAGCTGGTATCTCTATTATCACATGTGTAACAACATATAAAGTATTAAAATCGAAGCAAATATATTCTCAGCTAAACAATAGCAACAACACTCTAATGATACATAAACTGAAATACAATTACATACACACAACTACTTTAATCACTGCAATCCTTGCTAAGAAGGAGGGCCCTTCCTCCCTAGCAAGGCGCAAGTAGAGAAGGAACTTTAATTGAAACTAAATAGAATCACGCATGTAACAACAATAACAGGATAATATGTATTAATCTACAAAATTACAGAGCCAAAACAACGTTGTTCTTCGCTGACCTCTCGACCTCTAGGGCTGAGAGATATATAGTGGTTACATCAGAAAATCCAGGGATAGATCAGTCATGATAATATTACGATTCTCATGCGGATCAAAATAAAACTCATACAGTTATAACCACTTCCTAATAAAGTTCTGATTAGAAAATAAATATTACAATCAGAACTGCCCCTATGTTGTTATCCCAAAAATACAATGTTAACAAATCCTACAACTATCATAATGAAAAAACAGTTGTAGTGCAACCGCCAAAGGACAGATCAACAAAAATATAGACAATATCAGTCAACGGTACAACTGTATTAGCAGTTCACCAACGAGTCTATAACAGTAGAGTGTAACAATAGTTTGCTGGCGGGTCTGTAACAACAAGGTGTAACAGCAGCAACCGAACTGCTCTTGTGAACTCCGTGTCTGGGATATTTGACATATGAAAGGACAACAAAAAGACCATCGACCTTCTCCTAAAATTGACCATCAATTAGTCATAAAAAGGTATAATAGATCATAATAATTGGTGAATTGGAAAAGTAATGAAATCAAGGTGAAACAACACAGGTTAGGGTAAAAAGGTAGGAAAAAGGGGTAAAGATACTCCCATTGGTTATGGTTATGAAGCAAAATAAGGAAGATAAGTGTAGGAAAAGTGTACAAAACCAACACCCAACATCTCCCCCCAACTGAAATACTTTCATGTCCTCATGCAAACTCATCTCTCATGTGAATATCTTTGGTGCAGGTCGGTGAGATCATAAGCACCCACTGTGTCCTCGTCTATAGACCTGTATCCCTGATTGGCCATCAACTATTGTACCCAGGATTTTGACTCATACTTGCTCAACTTTTAATTGGTCCGGTAATCCTTAATGGGCAACCAGATCAAAGGAAACTCGAACTTCAATCCCAACCAAAAAGCACCAAGAGATTGTACAATTTGTGCGTAGGCTGGTACATGTGTAACATCCACCACAAAATTTTGGAATGAGAATGGATCTCCCTTCAATAGCTCAGCACTGCTGGATTCCATGCATTTTAAACACCCTGTCAAAGCTTGACTCTTCATCATTGTGAATTTATTGAGGCAAAAATCCACAAATCTTCTTCTATAAGTGGCAGTTGGTTCTTTAATCCCAGGGGTACTTATCATTCTCCTAAATTCTCCTCTCAGCTCAGCAGCCCATCCTGGTTCTGCCTGATCCCACAATGTTGTCTTCTCCTCATTAGCCTCTATAGATTTAATGGCCAGATGCCATTCAATCTGATTCCTCATGAAGGATATAAAATCCCTTAATTGAAGATCTCCCATATAAGAGAATAATGTCACAATCATCTGCATACTCACATGTTCACAAATAAAGTTGTGTAAAAATAATTCACACATCAAACTTTTCTCATCAAAATCTAAGGCACGGAAAACATCCAAAAACGTACAAGTGGAGGAACATAAATAAGGCCTGTCCTCCATAATGGCTTTGAAACAAGAAGTAACGTTCCCACAGAAAAATGGGATAGGATGGAGAAGGTCGCCTACAACCCAGCAAGTTGAGGGTGAGGTCATGAAGTCTCTGCTTATCTATGGTGAGGTCTCGAATCTGCTCCTGTAACAAAATCAACTGTTCTTCTTGTTTCTTCAGAGCTTCTTTCTTCTTGTAATCCTCCCACCTTTTCTTCAACTATGCTTCCATCCATCTTTCATGTAAAGTGTATATTTCTTTCTGATGTTCCTTTAGCGAAATCATCCCATCCTGAAGGGAGATTGCTTCTTGCTTCCATTTTTGTAACTTAGAAATTAACAGGAGTTTCTCAAAGTTCCATCCCGATATGGGACTCGGCATTATCCTAGATTCAATACCTTCATCAACAATAGGTGTACCAGCCTCTGCTTCATTGGGTTGTTCCACCTCTGCTGCTGGTTCTTGTGTAACATCAACCTCTTCGGTGGGTTCTTGTGTGTTAGCCCCTTTGTTTTTACCTAGAGTCGCCTCTGTTTCCATTACTGTTTCTTCTACAAAAGGAGTGGCCTCCATAGGTTCTTGTGGGTCAGGTTCTAGGTTGATTATTATAGGAGGCTCTGCTTTAACTGCTGGTTCTTGTGTAGCAACAATATCATCAGTAGGTTCTTGTGTAACAGCCTCCTCCTGTTCTGTTTCTACTTCCATTGGGCTGATATTTTCTCTATGGGAATTATATCACACTGCTGTTAATTTATGAAAACATGTAATGCATAATGACACTGGAATTTCTCCTCCCTCAGATAATTTTTTCTTCAATTCCTCGTTTTCCTTTCTTAATTTTTCAATTTCTAAACACAAGGCATTGGTTTCGTCCTTACTTGATGAGGAAGGTTGCCATTCTTCTTCTAAAACTTCTACTTCCGTATTCTTCTCAGTCGTAGGCAAGGGTTCTGTAGGTATGCTGACCTTAACTCTCTGTTTTGGTATTTTGTCCCTAATTGGTTCATCAATAGGCTTCTTCTCAATTCTAACTCTAGCAGGCCGAGTCTGGGTCTCCTCCTCTGTCTGACTTCCTCCTGAAGTCATGGTCTGTTTCCCCCGTCTTGTCTTTGGTATTTTTCTCTTGAATTCTTCCCAAGTTTTTCCTTGCTGGCCTAGGGCATCCAGCACAATTATCTTAATGAGTTCGTGATTAGTCACGCATGCCTCCAGGTGTGCTGCTGTTTTTACTGCTGCTGCCATGTGCTTGATGTTTCCAAGAAAATAGAATGGAAGATTGATTCTTTGCTGGTGCCGAAGGTGGTTAAGTAGAGGAAAGTGATAGCTAAACACTATCGTGGATCTCCCTTCGCAAGTGATATATTTTATCAAGCCAAAGGAAACATCTTCCCAAGGATGAGGAAGTGACAATTTGTCAATTCCTCTTCCTTTCTTCTCCAGTTTCTCTTCCCCTACTAGGAAATCCTCTTTCAAGGAGGGGTCATTGATTTTTCTATTAAACCACCTCCACCCTTCTACTGGTAATGAAGTTACACTGGAAATTACCTCTTTAGTCACCTCCACTTGCATGCCTCTTACTCGGGTTTGATTATTGTTCAAGTTCTGATAAAATTCAATTGCCACTTCCTCGTCTGAGCCTTCAAGCTTTTGGAAAATCTCAACCCATCCAGCATCTCTGAATATATGGTAAGGCTCTGGGAAATTCTGTAGAGAATTCATAGAATCCAGCTCATGCCTGACCGTTTCTCCACCCATATATGTTGTTTGTTTCTAAATTTGCTTCTTAATGTTCGACAACACTGTAATATCACTGAGTTTCTGAACTAGTTGCTGCTCAACACCTCTGCTTATCCCAATTGACGAGTTTACAATGAGAATGCAAGGTTTCAAAAGGAGGTTGATGAAAGGTGACGACTTTCACAGATTTACCAAATCGTACCCTACAGTCATATTCATAAATGGATTATTATGGAAAGTGATGAGATTTCGTACACATGCTCTTTTCCAACCGGATTCAATCATCATTAGCACTTCTGTTATTGATTAGGTGCATACGAATTTAATAGATATTTACGATTATAACCTTTTTGAAATGATTTTAAGTCATATCCCCTCCCCCACTTTAATTGTGATGGCCACCCACGGCCGTCATAGGAGTGTCATTACTTTGCCAATTAATCACCGAATCATCAATGACAATCATTTACCTTTTCAATGACATACCTAAGGTGACGTGGAGGAAGACTTGAGTTGACAGTGTCCTCCTTGCAGCACTCATGTTGTTGTGTTTAGCTGGCATGGTTATTTCTTTTTATGGAATGGATTACAAGAATAGTATTCGTGGCTGTCGGTTATTACATGTGTAACAACCAATACATCTTTTAAATTATTCTAAAAAAAACATAATAATTAGAAGAAATTGGTACAGAAAATAAATTTACATGAATACCATCATCCTATGACATAGATCAGGAAGGGAAGATGATATTACAGGGAGAAAAACATGGGTGTAACAGCCACCACAAGAGTGGTTTTCAACTGTTACTGGCTGTCTGACTGCGCCCCGGAAAGGGGTTTTCACAGTTAGATTTATTTTTGTTTTCCTTTTATTTTATTTCATTTTTTTAAATAGGTGTAACATCTACCACAAAGGTGGTTTTCAACTGCTGCACTTATTAGAATTTCAACTTTTAAGGTTGCAGAGGAGAATGTTCCCCTGTTGTCGTAACATGAAGATCAGAGTCCGCGACAATGTTGACAAATGATTCCTTCGAAGTGGGTTGATGATATAACCTTAGACAGTGCCCATTAACCAGTAACGAAATCTTAGCACTGTCAATGGTGACCAATTATACAGTCCCATTGTCAAATACTGTATCCACTTCATAAGGACCTAGCCATTTGGTTCAGAGCTTGCCTTTGAAATCTTTGAACCTTGAATCATGCAAAAGAGCCCATTCTCCTTTTTGGAAATTTTTCTTCTTAATAAACCCATCATGCCATCTGGCTCTTTGCTGGTGGATGATTTTAGTCCGTTGAATGGCAACCAACTGTTTCTCTTCCAACTCATTGAGTTTGTTCAATCTTTGAGTCTGTGTTGTGCTCAAATCCAGATCGACCTGCAATGTTGTTCTTAATGTATTTATTTCAAATTCTATGGGGAATAAGGGATTCTTACCATAAAACAGTTCATATGGTGAGAAGCCTGTAGTATTCCTCCATGTTGTCTTGTAAGCCCACAGTACCTCTGGAAGTTTCTCAGCCCAGTTTCTTCGATGGCTGGCTACTGTCTTTGTCAAGATTCCCTCAATGACTTTATTGGTGCTTTCTACTTGACCATTTGATTGTGGTGACAGGGTGTGGTGATTCTATGATGGTTTCCATACTTTTCAACCAACTTATTATCAAATGAGATGTGAACTGAGGACCCCCATCTGTCACTATCTCTCTGGGTATCCCTAAGTGAACAAAAATATATTGAAACAGGAAGTCTGAAATAGCCTGCTCTGTTGCTCTAGTTAGTGCCCTTGCTTCGACCCATTTTGTGACATAATTGGTGCAGACCAATATGTATGCTTTTTGCTGTGATGAAGGATTGATTGGCCCCACAAATTCTAGGGCCCATTTCTCGAATGGTTCTATTTCTATCTGAGGTTGTAACGACATCTCATATGATTTTAGAGGTTGGCCCATCCTTTGGAAGCTATCACATCCTTTCATAAACTTCTTGGCATCATGGAATATAGTTGGCCAGTAGTACCCCGTTGAGAGTACTTTATGTCCTGTCCTCTTGTCAGCGAAGTTTCCTCCACAAGGTTCCTCATGACAAGCCTTTAGGATCTCAAATACCTCATCTTCTCTAATACATCGCTTAATCTGGAAATCTGGCCCAGTGTGATAGAGATTACCTTTTATCCAGGAGCAGGTAGCACTCTATTGTATAATCCTCCTTCTTTCCTTGGAAGACAATTGGTGTGGGAATTTTCTTGTAGCAAGGTAATTGGCTATATCTGCATACCATGGTGAGTGAGTAGAAATGGCAAAAATATACTCATCTGGAAATTAATCCTTAGTAGCAGTGCAGTCATCACTTATAGTTAATCTAGAAAGGAAATAAAAAACTAAATTATTTTTTCTGGGTTTATCTAAAATACTGATGTAAAATTATTGTAATAGCAATAACCATCATATAACCCTACCATTAGTAATAGGTTTGTTCATTAAAAATCGAATTGCAACATGGTTAGTGTGTCCTCGTAATACAGGTGCTGCTTTCACATAGTTCTTCAACTTTAAAAATGCATGCTCACACTTTTCTGTCCACACAAATTCCACATCTTTCATCAGTAATGAAAATAAAGGAGATGCAATCTTTGAAAAATTCTCTATAAACATCCTATAGTATCCTGCATGTCCCAAAAAACTACGTACCTCTTTCAGAGTTTTAGGGGAAGGGATTTTCGAGATTACCTCAATTTTTGTAGGATCTACCTTGATTCCATCTGTTGAAATGAAATTTCCCAGCACAATTCCCTCGGTCATCATCATGTGGCATTTTTCCATGCTCAGAGCAACATTAGTTTGTTCACAACGTTCCAGCACTTTCTCCAAGTTAGCTAATGCTGTCTCAAAGGCATCCCCATAGGGTGTAAAATCATCCATAAATATTTCAAGACAATCATTCAAAAGATCAGAAAAAATACCTAATATTGCCCTTTGAAAGGTTGCTAGTGCATTGCAAAGACCAAAGGGAAGGACTTTGTATGCAAAAGTACCCCATGGACAAGTAAAGGTTGTCTTTTCTTGATCTTCTGGAGCAATATGTATTTGATTATAGCCACTAAACCCATCTAGAAATGAAAATAATTTTTTTCTAGAAAGAGTGTCTAAGACCTAATCAATAAATGGAAAGGGAAAATGATCCTTTTGAGTGGCCTTGTTAAGTTCTCTATAGTCAACACAGACCCTCCATTTTCCATTCTTCTTTGGAACTATGACAAGCGGAGCCACCCTCCGACTGTCAGAAATAGGGTAGATGAAATTAGCATTAAGGAGTTTATGCAATTCTTCTTTTACTATCTCCTTAAGTGCGGGGTTTATTTAGCGCTGAGGTTTTCTAACAAGTTTGCAATCTTCTTTAAGGTAAATGCGGTGAGTGCATAGGGTAGGATGTATTCCTTTCATATCGGTATAGTCCCATGCAAATTATTTTTTGTATTTCTGTAACAGTTGTATCAACAATCTTTTTTTTTCAGCAGTCATGTTAGGATTGATGTTTAAACATTTTCCAGGTTCAATTTCAATGGGACCGCTGACAGTAAGTGGATTTGTTTTCAAATGTTCAATAATTACATCATATTCCTCACCTTCTTCTCCCAAATCTCTAATGGAGGAAACAGGGAGTGGATTACTGATAAAACCATTAATAATATCATCCTCTATTTCATCCTTAAAGTAATGTGATTTTTCAAGCGTGAGAAGAGGTAGGGAAAGATCAGATTCAGGTGCAAATTCGTCCCACCAGGGACTATTTCAATCCATATGAGGTTTCACTGGGGGATAAAGATTCAGGTTCGGAGTGGCCTGTCCATCTGAAATCACCATAGATCCAGACCTACATCCTATATATGCATCTGCAGTTGCTAGCCACGGTCTTCCCAAGATTAAAGGATGACCCCCCAGATTGGATTTGGTTTGTAAGATGAGAAAGTCAGCCGGATAATTCCAGGAGGCTATAGTGATAACCACATCTTCAATCATTCCCTCGGGATTAACACGGGACGCATCTGCTAGTTCAAGAATTGTAGGAGTAGGTCTATGTCCATGAAGTCCTAGAGAGACGAAGAGGTCTTTAATCATAACGTTAATAGCTGCCCCTAGATCAATCAAGGTAATCGTTATAGGATGATTGTCAATATGGATAGTCACTGTGGCATTCCCTGGGTCATTATCCTTGGTCAACAAAGGTTGATCAATCATAAGATCGGAAAATTTTCTCATGACATGGATAGTAATAGGGTCTTTAGGTTTCCTCCCAGGTCTTTTGACACATAGATCCCTCAATTTTTTAGCATAGATAGGCACTTCCTTAAGCGCTTGTAACAACAGAATCCGTATATATAAATATTGCTGCTCCTTAAGGAATTCAGATTTAGGTTGTAAGACCAGCCCAGTTTCAGTTAATCGTTGAGGGTATGGGGGATTCTGAATGAAACAGCTGAATCAGCTACCATAGATGTACCAGCCTTACTTGGATTGACTATTGTAGGAACAACATACCTTCCCGAGCCGACTATTACAGATGTAACAACGAGTGTTGTATCAGCTGTTACATGTGTAACAGCTGCCTTAGAATCGTCCATATCCTTCCTTAGTGATTCACTTTATTTGATAATAATGGGGGTGTGTTCAGATCTGATTACTTTCCCTGACTAAAGCTGAAGCTCATTAAGTCCAATAGGAGTGATAAGATAAGTCTGGAGGGTAACCGGAGCATCCATGCTCTGGGCTGCCTTATTATTTGGATTGGGGTTAGGTTGTACAGGTAATTGGGGTAGGAAAGAAGGTGTAGGATTATGAATAGAAGGCAGTTGTAATTGTTGTTGTTGCATTGGTATTGGAGGGGGTACTGGACCTTGGCCATTGCCACTCCAGTTCTGACCCCAAGGATTGGGTTGTGATGGAGGATACTGCATTGGTGGAGGAGACAACCATTGGTTCCATGGTAAAGGAAATTGTGTTAAGGAAGGAGTAGGATACTGCCATGGGTATATCTGACTGTTATAAATACTATTCCAAGGATAAAAAGAAGAAAAATTTGAAGGCATAACTGTAGGTTGCGGCTTCCATGGTCTCTTTGACCAGATAAAATAAGGAGATTGAACATCCTCGCTTGATTCTTGGAGTACCGCCTTAAGTCTGGGCAACTCAGGACACTAATTTGTAGAGTGCACCAACTCACAGATGTTGCATAGGTTGACACTATTCAGTCCACATTCTCTTTCCAAATGTTTCTTTTTGCATCGGGGACAGAATATTGCTAAGGCAGCTTTAGCTTCTGCTTGTGACTTCTTGACTTATACCGTAGTGCTCTAGGCATAGAGAGTGCTAACGAGATCAATTTTAAAATCCTCGAATAAGTTCCCGATATCTTCTCTGTTTACTCCTCCACTTGTGGACTTCTACATCCAGAGTGAAGGGTCCCAAACTGAAACTTTCCCTTTGACCGATCCTCTTGAGCTGTGTAGGCAAAGCTTCATTGTCTCATCAAACGTTTCTTGCGATATGTATCCTTTTCCTATTATATTTAGATGTTCCAGACAATCATCTCTTAATCCTCTTAAGAATATTGGCTTTAGAATCTCTGGATCTAATTTACTGAACTTAGACCTCTATAAATTGTAGTGGAATTGCTCCAGATAATCTTCCAAGATTTCCTTCTCCTATGTGCAATTCTGAAAATTTCTTCCTTCAAATCCCTAGTTCGGCAGTAGTCCTGATACTTAAAGAGAAAGGCTTCTCTCATATCATTCCATGTTTGAATTGTGCCAGCACCCAATCTCATGAACCATATTAATGCTACTCCTTTCAGAGTAGCAGGGAATAATTTCAGCTTCTGGGCGTTTAAAGTATAGTCATAACCTCTACACAGCACATCGAATTCGAACATAAATGTATCAGGATCCTCAACAACCATCCCTTGAATGGATGGTAGTGATGATAAAGGAATGTTCTTCATAGGAGGCTCGTCCCGTGTTACTACTATTTGGAATTCAAAAGTAACAGAGCCATCTGTTTTAACATTCTCATCCCCCATGGCTGATTCTTCTTGATATGATGAACTAGCCTCAGAGTGCACTGGCGATTGACAAATAGAAGGATCAGGCTGCTCCAAGATCAATTGTTTAACAACACTACCAGTGTCCAATTGATGATCAACTAATTTTTGTTCCTCAAGTTCCTGATGATCCCCACTGGTCTCTCCGTGTCCTTCAATTCTCAGATCCTGATCAATAATTCTCCACTGCTGTTTTGAATCTAGAGTTTTGATATCAAGAGTGGATATGTTATTTGTAGGATGGTGAGGTCCAGCCACTGAAGACACTGATGGTCCAGGCCTTGATATGGTAGCTACTTTCTGTGGTCTTGTCTTCCTATTATCTCTATATGACGTGGACTTTTCCTTCTCCGCTCTTGAAATCGAAGCTCCAAAGAATGTTTTCCTTTCCAAATCTACTCTCTTCTTTTCCTTCTTACGACCCATTTTTCCTGTAGTTAATAGAGTGGGGGGGTGTTTTTAGATGTTGATGTTGCCCTACCAGCACACATGGGCCCTATGAGTATCAATTCATCCTATAAGTGCTTCAGTTTCTACAACAATGAGCCCGCTCAAGCTTATTAGAGCGATGTGCAGGTTCTTACCTCTCGTCTTACCGCCCAACAACTGTATAGCTGAAGAAACCCTTAAAAACGACCAAAATTCAATTCCTAAGTGTCCCAGAAAGACATTGCTGAGCCCGCTCAAGCCTGTTAGAGTGCTGCGTAGGTTCTTACCTCTCGTCTTACTGCCCGACAATTGTGTTGTTGGAGACACTCTATAAAAACACACGAAAATTGAAATTCTTAGAAACAAATCTGATTGATTGGATCGTCACTTCCATCCCCGGCAACGGTGCCAAGATGTTGGACTATATAAATTACTTATTAAATGACTGAACAACACACATTTAATTATCAATCCAGGGATGTCTGTTTATTCCAATGACAGTTGCACTGTCTGTGTTGATACACCAACCAGAAGTAATTTCAAAGAAAAGAAATCGTTGTTGAAGTAAATGCTGGAAATAAATCATTCATGTAGAAATAAAAGAATCCACAAGATGGAAATCACACTTCAATTGATCTGTCTAGCTCACCACACAATAAGTACCCAGCTAGTATCTCTATTATCACATGTGTAACAACATATAAAGTATTAAAATCAAAGCAGATATATTCTCAGCTGAACAACAACAAAAACACTCTAATGATACATAAACTAAAATACAATTACATACACACAGCTAATTTAATCATTGCAATCCCTGCTAAGAAGGAGGGCCCTTCCTCCCTAGCAGGGTGCAGGTAGAGAAGGAACTTTAACTCAAACTAAATAGAATCACGCATGTAACAACAATAATAGGAAAATATGTATTAATCTGAACACAATTACAGAGCCAAAACAACGTTGTTCTCTGCTAACCTCTCGACCTCTAGGGCCGAGAGATATATAGTGGTTACATCAGAAATCCAGGGATAGATCAGTCATGAGAATCTTACGATTCTCATGCTGATCGAAACAGAACTCATACAATTATAATCACTTCCTAATAAATTTCTAATTAGAAAATAAAAGATTACAATCTGAACTGCCCTTAGGCTACTATCCCAAAAATACAATGTTAACAACTCCTACAGTTATCATAATGAAAACACAGTTGTAGTGCAACCGCCAGAGGACAGATCAACAACAATATAGACAAGAGCAATCAACGGTACAACTGTATCAGTAGTTCACCAACGAGTCTGTAACAACAGAGTGTAACAAAAATTTGCTGGCAGGTCTGTAACAGCATCGATTTGCTATAACAACACCATCCGAACTGCTCTTGTGAACTCCGTGTTCGGAATCTTTGACATATGAAAGGACAACAAAAATACCATCGACCTTCTCCAAACATTCACCATCAATTAGTCATAAAAAGGTATAATAGATCATAATAATTGGTGAATTGGAAAAGTAACGAAAGTAAGGTGAAACAGCACAATTCAAGGTAAAAAGGTAGGAAAAAGGGGTAAAGATACTCCCATAGGTTATGGTTATGAAGCAAAATAAGGAAGATAAGTGTAGGAAAAATGTCCAAAACCGGAACCTAGCAGCGGACTTCAGGTGGTGTAGCTAGTTGTAGTTTCAACTATAACTCATTAATTTTCATCTGAAGCTTGAACTTAACCTTTCTCACCTCGGTCTTGGATTATTTAACTACAGTGGAAAGCTTCTAAATCTTTGCTTCTGGTGCTACCTCGACTTGTATGTCAGGTATTTCGCTGCAAGCTTTAGTAATGGCCTCTTCCAATTACTGTCTATGTGTAGCTGCCTCATCTCGACCCTTTATGGCCTTATTCATGTTGTCGAACATCCGCTCATTTTCCTTCTCAACCTCCTCGATGACCATCAAGGCCCGCTACTCTCTTATATTCAATTCCTTTGTAACTCCCTGTTGAAAGTCATGTAATGTTTGAATTGGGAGCATTGCAATATTTAAACTAATACTTTGTCAGTTTTGTGAGCGCTCGCGATCCTATGATCTTATGCAGTCTCAAAATGAAAATATCATGCGGGTATCTGTAGACCCCAAAGCTCAAGTGTCATCACCAATTTTGTGTTTCCTTTAGTTGTAACTACTTGTTCCCTACTCGCCTGAGCCATGCTCGGCTGGGCCACGCTTGCTTGAACCACACTCGATTGTACTTGCAGTTCCTTGAGGCCCTTTTGGAACTTCATCAATACAATATTGTATTGATCCTCGATATTCCCCCAGATGTCCTCGGTGACGTGCGGTACTATGTCACCAATATCATCAAGGTCCCCATCACTGAGGACCATCGACTCTGATCCAGTTGACATATCGGATTTCTGTTTTTTCTTTACACCTCCCACACCTAGTGTCTTCCGCCTTTTTAGAATAAATTACGATTTGATATCTTCTGTATCATCTAAGGGGTCTTCACCGCCCTGATCTCCTCTCCCACGTTCCTATCCATCCATCTCAGTGCCTGGCTTTGTCTCTTTTCCAATGTCCTTTTCCAGCTCGAATGTAACTTTCTTGGTCTCCTTCTTGGTGCCTTTCTTGCATGCTTGCTTCCCAGTATGTGAACCTAAAGTATCTTTCTCTGTTCCACTGGTGCCTGCCTACCTTGCATCTGCCCCTTCCGTGGGTGGAGTCAACCAATCACTTAGCCATTGGCTGAACACGTGTGCAATATCATCATCAGTTACCAAATAATTAAATTCGTACCATACCTCCTCAAGATCCTTCCTCACGCAGACATACACATGGTGAAATTTTTCCTTAAATATGAAATTTGGCGATATTATACAAATAGAACCAGTGATAGCCATGAGCTCTGACTGGTCAATGTGCATAGATCCATCTCAAATACAACCCAAAAAATATTATTTTCGTTTCCCATTTCAGTTACTTTAAATTTCATAGCAAGGTGTATCTCGTAGCCTTGCAGATGTTTGGTTCTATAGTGGGGAACTGTGACTCATCTTACTCTCTCCATGCCATCAACACAATCAAGAGAAATAACCACGTGTAGTGGAATTTCTTTCCATCCTCCTAGGTCTCTCTGCAATCATCCAAAAGCTCCTTACACAGATAACCCGCCCAGTTGTATTGGACTCCTTTGATGCACTGCACAGCCAAAGATACGACTGGTTCTAACACATCCTCTGCTCGACACTTCCGCATAATATTTCCTGCCAGAGTATGTGTAGTGAAGCACACCGAATTATAATTAATAGAACTTATAGCATACCCCTGGGACTTATTTATTAGGCCATACTCCACCTTCATCTTATTTTCCACCTTCTTATCATGATATTTTCTGAAAAATGCATCGATGGGTTAAATCCTTACCACGGTAGCGCGACTATCTGTCGGATAAGCATATTGTCAATGGGGATTCTTTCACCCAACCAAAGAAATCTGTTCCAATTAATTTTTGTAATGCATGCTATGATCGGTATGATATTTTTAAGCAATGGAGATGCCTTGGCTTTGAGGCACTTGCAATGCAAGGATGCCTTGTTAATAATGGCTCGCCTGAGGGACTGGGAAGTGGAAAATGGGATGCTTGAACATGGAAGGTGAGTGACTGCACAGAAGGGGTGACAAAAATTCCTGAGGGACTAAGATGCAGAGAATGGAAGGCCGTAAAATAAATTGGTTTTGAGTTATGAGCATAGTTGAGGGGTGTGCCCGAAAACGACAAGTCAGAAACTGTTCGCTAAAGGAATAAGGAGCACAAGGATAGAAGCATTGGACATTGGAGGTAGACATAACTCCAAGTAAATGGAACATATCTAAATTGGATTGAATATATAAAGAACAATAATATTGCAAAAAGGGGCCATTGGAAAATGGTTGAATTTATAGTGTGATATTTACCAAGTGGTTGGGTAAGACAGGATGTATATAACTATATATAAAGCTCCATCTCAATTATGTTTGGTCTTTTAAGCATTCATTTTTATGTTGTATATGGTAAATGAATACCGAGGATAGTGTTCCCCCAAGTGGAAGGGGTTTGTAATACCGTGGCCATTAAGTGGAGAATTTTCATGGTTGTACCTTTGAACTATTGATTTATTTAAATGAAATTCTAGCCATCTGGAAGCCACCAGATATCCTTCAATACCTTCGATTTCTATAGAAGGGTAAAAATTATTAGTATTGATGCTCCAATAGGGAATTAAAAATTTTTAGAAGCTCAAACCATTTAAGTAAGTATATCTGTAAAACGTAAAGAAAACCATAAACATGGAGGCAATATAATTTAAATTTAATCAAAAACGAGAACCATTCAACTATTTTGGAAAAAAAAAAATTCTCAACTACTGATCCAGGTGGATATCGGTGGCCACCCACCTATTCCATTTGGATCGACAACATCAATTATTGCAACTTTTCACTTCCAACAACTTACTATTTTTAGCAGGTTTTTGGGTCCTGCACGCCCAGAGCCATTTTGGGGCATTAATGATCTAGGTGGATATTGGTGGCCACCCACCTATTCCATTTGAAACCCCACCATTAGTTCTTTCCATTTTTAAGTTTCAGCACAACTTAATATTTTTAGCATTTTTTTCGAGTCCTAAACTTCTGGAGCTGTTTTGAGGCCCTAAACGACACTTTTTGAGAAAACGAGGAGCAACAAGGGTCATAGACCAATTTTTCTCACTCAAAAGTTGTATTGCTCAGATAGATATTTCTAACGAGCTATTGAGCACGTCAAACAAAGATCAGATGCCAAAGTTACATCCCCGAGAAGTTAAAACACCAATTTACCCAAACGAGACCCACAGTTTTGGCACTTCATTTCCTAGGGTTAGGTTTTTGGAAATTTCGGGTTTTACATTGTTTCTAAACAATAAATAGGCCTTTGAGCCTTATTGTAACACAGTTCAGGGGCTGGTAGCCGACACGTCTCTTCTGAGAGATAAGCGCTACCGGTGCCCTAGCTCGCTTGTTCCCATCATTTTAGTTCTGTAACACAAGGGAGGGGTCTGTAGCCGACACATCTCTTCCCAGGGATATGCTACCGGTACCCTAGCTCATATATTTCCATTATTTTTGTAATAGGCCTTTCAGCCTCAATGTAACACATCTCAGAGGCCTGCACCTGCCACATCTCTTCTCAAAGATAAGCTAACAGTGCCCTACCTAGTTTCCATTATGTTTGTAAGCCTATTTCAGTCCTTCTTTTATTAATAAAATGAAGCATTATTTCCACTGCATCTCTGTATCTATGGATATATGTGTATCCTATTGCCTTCCTACATAAATCTGGATCATATAAGGTTTTACGATGATTTTTTGGAAAACGGGGAGCAACATGGGTCGTAGACCAATGTTGCTCACTCAAAATTTGTATTCCTCGAATAGATCTTTCTAACGAGCTATTCAGTGCGTCAAACGGAGATCGGATGCCAAAGTTACGTCCCTGGGAAGTTGAAACACCAATTTACCCAAACGGGACTAGCAGTTTTGGCACTTCATCTCCTAGGGTTAGGTTTTTGGACATTTTGAGTTTTACTTTATTTCTCAACAATAAATAGGCCTTCGAGCCTCATTGTAACACAGTTCAAGGGTTGGTAGCTGACACATCTCTTCTTAGAGATAAGCACTACCAGTGCCCTAGCTTGCTTTTTCCCATCATTTCAGTTCTATAAAACAGGGGAGGGATCTATAGCCAACACATCTCTTCTCAAGGATACGCTACTGGTACCCTAGCTCATCTATTTCCATTATGTCCGTAATAGGCCTTCGAGCCTCAATGTAACACAGCTTAGAGAATTGCACCTACCACATCTCTTCTCAGAGATAAGCTACCAATGCCCTAGCTAGTTTCCATTATGTTTGTAAGCCTATTTCAGTCCTTCTTTTATTAATAAAATGAAGCATTATTTCCGCTGCATCTCTGTATCTATGGCTATATGTGTATTATGTTGTATTCTTGCATAAATCTGGATCATATAAGGTTTTACGACGATTTTTGGGAAAACATGGAGCAACATGGGTCATAAACCAATGTTGCTCACTCAAAAGTTGTATTCCTCAGATAGATCTTTCTAACGAGCTATTGAGCATGTAAAACAGAGATCGGATGCCAAATTTACATCCTCAGGAGGTTGAAATACCAATTTACCCAAACGGGACCCACAGTTTTGGCGCTTCATCTCCTAGGGTTAGGTTTTTGGACATTTTGGGTTTTACATTGTTTCTCAACAATAAATAGGCCTTTGAGCCTCATTGTAACATAGTTCAGGGGTTGGTAGCCAACACATCTCTTCTTAGAGATAAGCGCTACCAGTGCCCTAGCTCACTTGTTCCCATCATTTCAGTTCTGTAACATAGGGGAGGGGTCTGTAGCCAACACATCTCTTCTTAGGGATACACTACCAGTTCCCTCACTACTCATTTCCATTATTTCTCATTGTAATATAGTTTAGAGGCCTGTAGCCGCCACATATCTTCTCAGAGATATGCCTACCAGTGCCCTAGCTGTTTATTTCGGTCATTTCTTTTATTAATAAAATGAAGCATTGTTTCCTCTACATCTCTGTATCTATGGCTATATGTGTATTATGTTGTGTTCCTACGTAAATCCAGATCAAATTCATATTGGAGACACAAATTTCCTTATCTTTCATTGGGTGGATATTAGGATAAATCTATGTGTAGCTTTTCAATGTTAGGGTTTTCTAAGAAATGATACAACATGTTATGGGAATCTTTCAATCCTGGTCACAAGTGACTAACATGCTTCTAAAATGAAGAAAATGGTTTGATGATGATTGTTTAACCATGCACCTACAATTGTCCCTTCAAGTTGCTCAACACCATAGCATTCTTCTTATGAATTTATAATCGCTATTTGATTTTCCTATGTCACTTAAGAATTTGATGATTTTATCCTTTGTCTGGTTGTTTTGTTGAGTAATCACATCATATTGGCATTAATTTCTCCCTTATAAACTCATTGAGGGAATCAGCCTATTTTTAAATTAATTTGTATTTTTGTAGTTCAAATAAGGTTTTGTGGACCATTTGGTATTTCCTGCATGTATTTATGGATCCTTGTGCAATGCCATGACTTATACCTCGCATCACCATTCAATGTGGGATCATATGTAAAACCTTATATTATGTACCATAGTTTATGATGGTGGCCCAAATCATATTTGGGTCATTTTTTGCAACGAATATCCATTATTCCATCTTACCTTCTGCATGCCAAAATCTCTATCTTTCCCAAGACATAAGTGAGTGATTCCATTCAATCCACACCATCTTTCCCCATATGGTTTCTAGCATGGAAAAGAATGGAAATTTATTCCATTGAATAATATGTGTGGATATAAGATCCAAGAAGCGTTTGAAACTCTACAATCCAAGTTGATCCATGAAACCTTGATTGGAAACCCTTACGGAAAAGGAACTCTTAAGTGCTAAACTACTCTTCCTATCTTGCACAATGTTAGCACACTCAATCATTTTTATTAGTATTGATGTTGAGGCTTGTCATCATGGTTTATGATCTAAGTATTTCTTTTACAGTTTGAAATGGTGATTGACATAGCAATTCCTTTTTCTACAAAAATATCATTAGAGTAAATATACATAAAGTAATAATATCTCCCTTGCATCGAATGCTAGAAATTAATCTCAACTTTGAATATAAAAAAATTTCATCCATGCAAGCATTAAAATGAACACTAATAAATGATTTCAACGTTCATTTGTCTCATCATTGTAGCACTGGTTATTTTTGGTGGCTTAACTTTTAGTATTGGTCTTTGGTATCATTGTTGGGCTATTTCTAACTTTGTTTAGATGAGTTTGGAAGATTAATTTAAAGTAAATCCAAGCATGTTTTTTTAATAGTTTATCTTCAAGTTCAAGGTGCTCTCTCTTCTGGATTTCAAAGAAGCCTTGATCCCCTTATCATTACTCAAATAGTTCATATATAAATGACACCCTTTGCAAGATGTGGGTAGTAGCATGGTTAAGTATCACAAAATATGAAGTTGAAACATATTCATTACCATCTATTTTAAGGACTTTATCATAGGAATATCCTATAAATAATCACATCTCTTATTTATATTTGTCCCAAGGTACTTTTCATTGTGTCATTTAATTGCAATGTCAAAACTAGGGAGATCACTTTGAACTAGGGTAATATCTATATTCAGCAGGCATAAGAATAAGATGTAGTCTGCAAGCCAATGATAAAAACCATTTTTTTACAAGACAATAGTACAAAGTAGACATAGTTTAGGTAGTATTTTATCTGGTTCTACCTCAGAATACAATATCTTTCATGGCACTCACATATACCATTTTCATATAAGAATTTGTATCTCTTTCTTTTGGTGGTAATGTTGGAGTTTTAACTAGTAATAATGATTAGTAGCAAGACTTTCTAAAATATAATAAATATATAATGAATTAGATCCATCCTTGTTCATCCTTGGAAATTCTTCCAATTTTTTATTCCCTCAAAATTAGAATATGTTTTATGATTCCTCTAAAGAATATAGTGTCTGTAATAAATATAGGTGATCTTCTTCATGAAAATAATTAATGGTACTGCGATCCTTGGTGTTTCTTCAGTTTTTCCATGGTGTTTTACAATGGCATTCACATATTCTGTTTCCACTCAATAATATAGTGTGAAACATTACAAACATGATTCTTAAAGGAACAAATTTCAACATATACAAAATATTGGAAGTTTTTGAAAGTTATGTAATCATCTTAGTTACTAGAAAACAATGACAACCATATTTAGGGAAGGATGGATATAAACATAGTCATATGGAATCTCTTATGGATTTGTAGACCTCTAATAATGCAAAAAAAAATTGATAGTATTGTATTATGTAAAATGGTTTTTGTATTTAAATCTACAGTTTTTGCAAGACGTCAAGTTGCAACAGAGTTTATACAAGTAGAAAAAAGAGCCTCTTAACAAGAAAAGTCATAAAATGATCTATTTATTCAGGTTTCTATTTTGATTTATCATTTTATTATATTGTACTTTCATGGAGGTGGTTATGGAGAGAGGCTGATGGTATGTTTGAAAATTTCTTATATCAAGGAAATTGTTCCATGTGCATTCACTTATAATACTTTGTTGGATGCACTTGTAAAGGAGGTTAGATGGAACTCACTTCTTTGATTATGTTCTCAGAATTCCAGAATATGATATTTGACCTAATGATGTTACTTACAGTATTATAATGGAGGTTATGTAAAATTTGGAAGTATGAACTCATTGATTTCCTCATATGCCAGAAAACATACTCTATTTATATAGGTTACAAATAATTGATGTGCTTAGCTTGAATATTATGGGTAGTTGTGCATGTGACAACATATATTCCATTTGAAAGTTTCATTTCATTTGATGGTTAGAAAGTCGAGTTGGGGGTCAATTTTACTTTATATTGATGCATAGAATTGACATGTAAGACTATGGATAATTCACATGTATACTAAGATTGGTACATAGGCTTAGGAGTCCTCAGATGCACAAATGAACAACATTACTTATTTATCTAATATCGAACCATGCAATGACATAATTATAAGACTAGAATTTGTAGTAGTATAGGGTGAAAATCCTACCATATGAGAGGAGGTCAAGACTTGATCTTGATTAAAACACATATATAGAAAAAAAAGGTTGCTTCACCCTTGCAGTTCATTACATAGAGGATGTAAGATGATAAAATTGCACGTCGGATGAGTTGGTTCATGCCATCACTCTACATCTAAAGAAACAAGTTTAGGGCATCGAGGAGTTGAAAAAGAGTGTAAAATTTTTACACCCCATTCTCATTATCGCACATTGGGAGTTAGTTCACCATAGTAACCACCTTTAGTTATCAGGTCAAATAAGGGGGTGCGTTACAGTTAATACCTTATTCCTTTGGGCTGCTAGCTATAGAGTAACCCTGTTGATTTCTCTACTTTGTTGTAGGAATAATAACTATCCTTATGAGATTTATATTCTCGATCTAGGGTGGAGTCACTGAAGGTATTGTTTCCTAGATAAATGGGTGGAGATGGTGATATATTTGGATTCTCTATGTTAGTAATATGAATGGATTATTTCCTTGGATAACTCCTTCTCCAACTATGAACTTGGCTCAGGGGTTATTGGCTGCATGAAAGCTTACAGTGCAATCAATATAAGGTTGGGTGGAGAGTTGAAGTCCCAATCTCAGTTTTCAAACATTTCTTCATAAGTTCCTACTTGTGTTCCTATGTAAATGGATGCAGTGTAAATGCTTATTTTGTTGTTATAATGTATAAACCAATGATGAGGAATGCTTATTTTCCTATGTATTTAATGGAAATGTATGCACATGTGTTTTATGATGGGTTTCTTACTGGTTTAGTTTCCAGGACATGAGAGATGTGTGAAAATATTTGTTTCATTGGCTAATATTTATTGTATGGAACTTATTGTGTTATAAAATCCATGGGTTGTTGAATCATTTAAATGAATTGTGATTTTATGTGTGACTATAACAATAGGGATATTTCCATTCAAGCTCAGGAGGAATTCACAGAAGCGTTTTCATTGTTGATGTAGAATTTTAAATATAGATTCAATATTTCTCATGTAATGTTCTAAAACATAAGACTAAAATCTACTCTACTCATATGCGGAAATAAATTCATGATTTAGAAGTTATATCAAAATCATGCATCATAATTAAAATGCATACACAAAGATATATCTATGGGAAAGAAACTGCTCAGAACCCCTTCCTATCTATATTGCATCAATCATAAAATAGAGAATAAATACAGAAACCTCTTCACAAGTATAATTTATCTCACTGCCTCTTCACACAATCTCGTAGATGGTGATACCAGATGTCAATATGCTTGGATTTATCATGAAAAACTGGATTTTCAAAGATTTTGATACAACTCTGATTGTCATGGTATATCACAGTAGGATCCATCATCTGGCCAAATAACCCAAAAATAATCTTCCTCATTCATATATCTTCACAGGATACTTGAATAACAGCCATGTACTCTTCTTCTGCTGAACTGAGTGCAACTGTTCTTTGCTTCATTTTGTACCAAGAGAATGTTGCTGACCCAATACTAAAGACTCCTTCTTAAGTGCTCTTCCAATTTAATGGACTACCCACCCAATCTACATCTGTGAATCCTTGAAGCTTCACTCCCTCTGTCTGTTTGTACCAAAGACCATACTAAGTATTTCCTTTGAGTTATCTCAACACATTTTTGGTTGTCTTCCAATACGGTTTGATTGGCTTAACCATTGCTTGACTAAGTTGGTTAATTGCATAACACATGTTTGGAAAAACCACAAGTTTTCTATAAATAGTGGTACCCACTTCCTCACCTGAAGTGACATCATCCTTCCTCCAAATTCCCAATAGAGGAGTGTCCATGGGTTTGATACTCTCCATGTGAAACTTCTTCAATATCTTGTTGGCCTACTTTCCCTGAGAGACAAACAGTTCCCCATCTCCTTTCCATACTTCCAAACCCAAGAAATAATGCATGAGTCCCATGTATTTCATCTTGAATTCTCTTGCAAGATCCTCTTTGCAATATTTGATCAACTTCTCATCATCGGTCAAAATCAAATCATCCACCTATAATACTATAATCAACAATTTACTTTAAACAACAATATGGTAAATTTTTTCATCTGCTTCCCTTTTGGTGAATCCAAACCTACTGAAATAGTTGTTGATACTCGTGTACCAAGCACAGGGTGCTTGTTTCAATATATACAACACTCACTTAATTTTGCACACATGTGACACTTTGTCGAAGGTCTCAAATCCTTTTGGTTGTTTAATGTACACCTCCTCTTCAATCACTCCATCGAGGAACATTGTCCTCACATCCATCTGATGGATCTTCCATCCCATCTGCACTGCAGGTGCTAGAATTGATCTGATAGAAGAGTACCTTGCTACTGGAGCAAAGGTATCCTCGCAATAAATTCCCTCCACCTGAGAGAACCCCTTGACCACAAATTTGGCCTTGTGTTTCTTGATGATTTCGTTTGCTGCTTGCTTCACCTTGTAGATCCACCTCAAACCGACCACTACATTGTTCTCTCGTCTTGGGACCACTTCCCAAAAAAAAATTCTGACTATGGAATCATATTCCTCTACCATGGCATCAGCCCACACTGGTTTTTGCATTGCTTCCTCGAATGAGGATGGTTTTGTCTCAACTAGCTCACTCATCAGAGTCATGTACCCAGTGTATCGATCCATTGACCTCCTCTTTCTCCGTTGTGATGTGGGTGATCCTACATTCTCTCTAGCATCATGCAATAATATGTCAGCTTCCTTGGTATGCTTCCTTCCCTCTCTGGATGTCTCTACATGAGTGCATGCCTCCACTCTCTACTCCTCTGGTTGTGGCTTCTCCACAACATCCTGAGGTTCTTCCTTTGGAGCCAAAATCTCCTCCTGCATGCAATTGAATCTCCTTCTGAAGGGAACATATCATGGCATTCTCTTCATCAAACTTCACATCCCTATGAACAACTACCATCATGTGAGATGGAAGCTACACCTGATAGTTGTGACGTGTATCAGAGTACCCCAAAAATATGCCCAACTCAGCTATCAACTCTATATTTTTCCTTACATCCTTGGAAACATGACAGTAAACTGATGAACCAAAGATTTTGAATTGTGACATGTCTCATTTCTTCCCTGAAAAATCTTCTTATTGTTTACTCAACCCAAGAATCCGATGAGGACTCTTGTTCTAGACGTATACCGTTTTGTTTCATGCTTCAACCGACAAGTGCAACAGTAGGCCTTGATCATGCAACATCGCCCGTGCAACTCCCAAAACAATTTTGTTCTTCCTCTCATCCAGCCCATTTTGTTGTGGGTTATGGGATGTTATTACTCTCGTTGAATGCATTCCTTTGCACAGAAGTTCTTAAAATCATTCGACATATATTCTCCACCATTATCTCTCCTGAGAGCCTTCACTTTGCTACCAGTTTCTTTCTCAAAAAGTTCTTAAAATTCACCAAAATTTTGAGAATATCTGGCATTTCTTCTACATGAATAAAATCCATCACTTACGTGAGAAATCATCTACAAATATAACATAATACCTATGCTTGGTCATGGAGTATGTCAATAAAGGTACACACACATCTTAGTGAACTCTTTCAAGTACTGCTTGTGCTCTATTGTCCTTATCATGAACTGTGACTTTGGTGTACTTCCCCAGTGTACACCCTTTTCATGTATCTTACTTCTCTAGTGTACCCTTGGTAATTCCTGTAGAAATATGTTGCATGATCGTCAAAGCTCCATGGTGAAAATGGCCAAGTTTCTTATTCCATAATTCATCGATGTCTCGACTCTGCAACTTCTTTGCTTTCATGCTCAAGGAAGCACAATATTCTACATGAAATTGGTATAGGTTCTTCACCCAAACCTTTATATGCTTCACTTTTCTTGTGGTGATGTGTCTAGGAATGCCTTTCCTTTTATGAATATCACATTGTAGCCATGATATTCTAACAACACGACGAAAACTAGATTATTCTTTAGACCTAGTACAAACATCACATCCTTGAGTCTGAGAAGGGAGCTAGACTCCCTCTAAAAATTAATTGTACCAATATCAATCACATTATACCTTCCTTCATATTCAAAGTCAATATTAATCTGGAGATATTTATCCTCTGAGTCACTGAATAAATATCTATTCCCTGTCGTGTGGAATGAGGTACTGCAGTCGAGATACCACATGTTTCCCATTATTGTTCTTTCCATGCATGCAATTAAAGTAAAATCAAGCTCAAATTTTGAAGCTAGAGGTTCACCTATTGCTGCTACTACATGCTCCTTCTTGCTTTCCTTCTTCTCTGGACATTTAGTGGCATATTCTCTGAATTCATGAAATTGAAAGCACTTAATTTTAGACAAGTCTTTTTTCTTTCCATCTGGGATGGAATTAGCCTCGCCTTAGGACTTCTTCCCCTTGGACTTCCTTCCTTTGCTGATTAATGGAAAATCCTCTTCCTCTTCTTTGGATGAGGTCCCATCTCTGTTGCTCTGCCTTATTTCTTCCTGCACTAGATCTGACCATAAGTGCTCCCAAATTATAATTTTATCTCTACCATTACCCAATCTTTCTAATTGTACCATATCTTGGGAATTCCAAAAAGAGCTAGAGCTACCAAATCTTGTTCAGAGACAGTAACACCAACCCCGCCAAGTTCATCGCCACATTGTGTAAACTTGATCAGGTACTATGGAATTGTGTCATACTTTTTCATCTTGATGCTTCGAAGCTTGTCCCTGAGTGTCAGATTCATGTGGTCACTGTTGTTCTCAAAAAAAAAAAATCAAGTGTTTTCCACATTGCGATTGGAGTTTATTTCCCTTGCGTATTCAAGACAATATGATCTCGAAGTCCCTCCAATATGATCCTCCTTGCTTTAGCTACATACTTCTTCCACTGACCGAGATCCTGGGAATCAACTATTGGGGTTTTTACTACATATTTCTTGATGTAATCTAGTATCATATTGTCCTGTAATACCTCCTCCATATGGATCTTCCATGCCACAACTTTTATGGTTCCTTCCAGACCATACTCAAGCCCGAGTCCAGTGGAAGTCATCTTCTTAGTCCTAGAGAAAGCTTGCATCATTGATCTTGAAATTCGAGCCTCCTATAATAACTTTGAATTCTCTTCTCTATTGTGAATCTAACTTCGACATTATGTATAATTTTAATTGTAGATTCAATATTTCTCATGTAATGTTCTAAAACATAACACTCAAATCTACTCTACTCATTTGCGGAAAGAAATTTAGGATTGAGAAGCTATATAAAAAGCATGCATAATAATTTAACACACATACACAGAGATATATCTAGGGGAAATAAATTTCTCAAAACCCCTTCCTATATGTATTGTTTAATCAGAAAATAGAGAAGAAATACAATGATTTCTCAAGCCTGAGCAACCTTTGCACACGTACAATCTATCTCGCTACCTCGCAAGCTGACTCTAGACAACACTTTCCAATTTTCCTACTTTCCAAGCTCCTATTTCCTTGCACTATTTCCTTGGGAATTAGCCCCCTATCAATTGGGGAAATCCCCATCTGGAACTGTGCAATCCCTATAGGTCCTTCTTTGACTACATGCACCACTTGTACAACTTGGATAGTTATAAAACTTATAGTACACTTCCCTTGAACTCGAATATCAACTAGGTAACTCGAATTGCATGCATGCATGAGATAATTATTATTTGATTGATGAGTTAACTAGTTAAACACTGAAATTTCACCCCACTGCTAGACCTTCTACTATTTCATCCAACAGTTGGAACTAGTTTAACTAACTTTAACTCAATTTAACTGAATTAAATTGTTATAACTGAAATTAAACTCAACCTAGGCTCCTAAAATTTAGGAATCACTCTACACAACTTAAGTTAGGCCCTCAGCTCGAATTAACTAAGCCAACTAAGTGAAACTAACTTATTTAACTCGTACAAGTTGTTTTGTGATGTGGAATTACAATTTTATCCTAATTTAATTCAAGGAAAATTAAATTAGGATTTTTTGTTTCCATTTTTCAACAATTGATACATATATACATATATGTTGGCCACCTATTATTTTCTAAGTTCCAGGTATGAGGACTGAGGTTCGCTTCCATCACAATGTCGGGTGCAATTCTCGTCGTGTCCCAAAGAGGTTTTCTTTGTAACTTGACTGATGAAAGGGAGCATGGAAGGGCAAGAGACGTCAGCATGGCATCGAGATGGTGTCATCTCAAGAAGTCAGACCATAGGATTTTGGGAGGAATAGAGGAGTGCATGCGAGGAATGGATGAGAGACAAAAAATCCCTGCTCGATAGTTGGCATGAATATATACAATTTTCTGACCCTAAGGTTTCACACTTGGTGTTTGCACTATGCTACCAGGGAAAAATGAGGCCAAGACCAAGAATTTTATAATGGCAGGGGGTCGCAAAACATGTTAAGGTTCTAGTATTGCGGGCCTCAATTGGTATGACATGGCATGTGACATGGAGTGCCATTTGGGCACCATGAGGGAAAAACATGGGTGCCACGTGGAAAAGCCTACTAACATGGAAAAATGGTTATTGGCCAAATCTTTAAATGACCATAACATTTTATCTATAGGCCATATCAGGATAAAATTTATGTCATCGGGAATCTCTCGCCATAATAAACTCGATGGTGGTATTAGTTTTTATATTTAAATAAGTTTGAAACTAAGTAATTTTGTGATCCCATTCTCAATGACAAGACTGTGGAGGTTGCGTTAAATGAAATTAACATCTCTGGCACTAATTTGATTTAAGATAAGGTTGTGGAACTGAGTGTTACAAGGTGGTATCAAAGGGAAAGGTACAACACTAGACCTTTGGAGATGAGTAGGGGATCTAACACAATGTAATATGGTGTTATTACCTATTATAAAACATGGTGGTCATATTGGTTTATGATGTTCGTTTCTTATGATGTGTGTGTGTGTGTGTGTGTGTAGAATTGTATTGTTTCCTGATAACGTGTGAATACAAATGACAGAAAACTTGTTGATGTAAGGAATGTGTAAATGTTATCTTCCTTTTGTAGTTATACAACTACTTGTAGGGTTGTGCGCTTGTGGTATACCAGCAATATTGGTTAAATGGTTTACTTATACATACCTGGAATGAGATATACGCGTGGATGTTCATATGGTATAAGGGATTTGGGGAAATCCTTGTTTTTCTTGTATTTTCATAAAAATTTCTTGATCTAATCGAATGTAGATATTTATGTACATATGTATATATTTGTGTGTGTGTGTGTGTGGAAATCCCATGGTCTGCATGTTATATGTGGAAAAGACCCTCAATGGATTAGATAAATTAATAATTTCTTATCATTTTTTTATGATTTTCTATCATTGATGGCTATACGCTAATTGCAGACTGTGTGTTGCATGAATATCTACATTGATGTTAGGATTGTGAAAAGGTAAGAATAGTTGATTATGATATGTTGGTTTGTGTTCTAATTGAGTTTTAAGATTTAATTTTTTGTTACTAATCTTCTTTTTTTAACAGTGTCGGATGCTATTTTTTATTTCAAAAAAGAGAAGGAAAAAGTTCCTTGATTACATAGTAGAGTTTTGCGGAGTAGCTGAGAAAGTAATACAACAAAATGTTACATCTTCTTTTCTTCTGCAATTCAGAAAGTACTGGAATGTAGATAATGCATATATGTGGACAAACTGTGAGAGAAAAAAGATATGCTTTAAGAGGAGGGGAAGAGACCAGTTGATGCTTATATGGTGTCTGGTTGAGGCATCCGCTTTATACTCATTTCCTGAATTTCTCACATTGTTAGAGCTAGAGTTGGGAGCTGAGAATTTCTCGATCATGTATTTGAGGATCTGAACTAATTCTTCAACACGGGCACACCGGTTGGAGAGGTTGTCAAACTATTGTTGAAGGGAAGTTACCTTATGGAGGAAAATGTCCACATCTTCTTACTGCCTTTCATCCAATATTTTCACATCTGCTTATTTCTTTTCATCGAGAATCTTCTAGTGAGCATGGATCTACTCCAGCTCGGCCTACAAGTCCGCACAGTGGAAACAGTCCTCACTGCGATCCATAAGGAGGAGAGGGAGGGCAGAACAAAGGGGAAGGAAATAACAACAAAGGATGTGGAGCAAGGGAAGAAGGGGAGTGATATGTGGGAGAAGACAGATAATATGGTATGAGCAGCAAAGGGAAGGAGGGCCAGGAGGCTAGCACGAGAAGGGGAGGGCGTAGTGCTGCTCTGTGGGCGCAACAGGAGGAGCGTAGTGAAATTGCAGCAGAGAGAGCATACAACAAAATATGTAGCAGTGATAGCATAGCGAGGATGTGTAAGGAAAGGGAGGGCAAAGGGTTAAATAGCCTAAGTGCAGGGAGGGAGGGGCAGGTGGGAGGGAGACCTGAGGGAATAAAATCACGGAGAAGATGAGGGAGGGGATACAAAGGAGCCCAAAAATTTTAGATTTTTCAAGGGAGAGAATCTAATGATGCTTGGAAATTAGATTTGTCTAGATCATGGCAGAGGCATGTAATGAAGATCATTATTGCAAAAAAATTTCCTAGAGGAGCGAGCACAAGCTTTATTTGTGAGAGTGTCTGTGTCTTTGTTGTTCTTTCGAAGGATGTGGTAGTAGGTGATTCCTTCCATGTCTTTTGAGAGGCTGCGGCATCTGCTAATGATTCGATGTAGATCCATATTTCTTATAGGATGGTCATGAATCATCATATTGATGATGATGGAGGAATCTCCAAAAACCATTGCGTTAGAGATGTTGAGAGCCTTTAACTGGTAAAGGCCTTAGAGGAGGGCGTAGGCTTCCGCTTTATTGTTGGAGAGGGAGCCAAGACCCCATTCAAAAGAGATTAAACTTCTGTCATTTTCATATTTGATGATGCCACCAGCACCAGCTATGCTCGGATTAGATTTATATGCACCTTCAAAAAATAGAGTGGGCCTTGCACATCTTTCCATCCGTTTGGAAAATTCTTTATCATTGAGCCGGATCTTCCAGTTAGATGCAGTTCGAAGGGACTGTTGAGAGGGGGGCTTATGAGTGTTAAGATTGATCAGGAGATTTCCAAGGAAGTCCCTTTCCTCTACAAAAATATTTATGATGTCATTTTTGTTGTTGTTCTTGGAGGTTATTGTTTCAAACGTTAAGCTCCAAAATTTGTTGCAGACCTTCCCACAGGAGGGCTCTTTGTTGCTGAATATCCTTCTGTTCCTTGAGAGCCAAATATTCCATATGAGGACATAGGGAAAATTGTCGTAGACTCTTCTTACTAGGTTGCTCTTTTTTTTCCCAATGGATATTTACTCTTCCAGGTTTGGATTGCCTCCGAAATAGAGCTATTTTGGTCCCAATATGGTTGATAAAAATGATTTAGATCAGTCCAACAATGAGTTGCAAATGGGCACCCTAAGAAGAGATGAGGCATTGTCTCCTCAGCCCCGAAGCAGTTGGGACATCTGGAAGGGCCAAGCACACCTCTTTTTTTAAGATTCTCTACAGTGAGGATTTTCCATTTAAGAAGAGTCCATATGAAGATCTTGATCTTGGGAATGGCTTCCGATTTCCACACTTTTTTCGAAATGGGCCAGATAGGAGAGGGGTAGTTGTCACTACAAAGATGAGTGTAGGTAGATTTGATGGTGTATGCAGCTCAAGAGGGGTCCCAACAAAAGCAATCCAAGCCATATTTTTTCAAAGGAGTAGTGCCATGAAGGATATTTTGAATGTTGCAGAGATCAGCCTTTAAGTGAGCGGGGACAGTGGGGAAGAACCAACCGGTCCAGTGTTGTGAAACCAGCTCCAAAAAGAGAAGAAAAGAGATATCAACGCCTTAGAAATAAGCCACTTCGAGGGGGAAACCTCCAATACATTACATGAATGAAAAATTCTTGGATGATTCAAATTACAAAACCTCCTTTCTATATATAGGTGTCCATGGGGACACAATGTAATCCTAGTGGGGCCACAATATAATTCTAGCCAACCTAACAATAATAATTTAAGGGCACAATAATAACAATATGGGGGTTACAAGGGTACAATAATAACAATAAGGGGGTTACACTAACAACAATAAGGGACTATACTAGTAATATAGGGACCTAACATGCCCCTCTCCTTCAAAACATGTTGTCCTCAACACTGACACTTTCGATGCTTCAGATAAAATTCTCATCCTCCCATGTGGAATATTCTACAGAAAGTTCTTCCACCTCGCTTCAGATACTTTGAAATTGAACGTACTTGTTGAGTTCTTGTTTCTGTGACTCCTTCAGAACATCTTTCAATGTTATGTTGATCTTCCTATTGTTTCATTAGATTCTGCACCAAAGTTAGGTTATCCTTTGAGAGTTGGAGAACTTGTTGTTGATGCTCGATGTGATCTTCCACTAATTTATCATCCATATTAGCTATTATTTGATCCTTCAAACCATCCAACTTAGCCTCCATTTCTTCTTTTAAACCATCTATGTCATCTTTGGTTGCTCTTCGTAAGATCGAAATTTGTTTCACTTGGTACCATAATTTTGATATCTCATACTGCAATTCTTCCTCTTCATGCGTCATAGTAGACATTTTTGAGGGGTTAATTGGTATGGAATTATTTTTTGGAGGCATTATAGAACCCAATACTAATAAAAATTATAAAATATTCCCTTGGAATCACTTCAAACTACTTTTTCAAACAAACGTTATGCAATTTTAAAAACCAAATACACACATTTTTCTTGCTTTTGAAAAGCTCAATATTGAAACTGAATTATCTATGTAATTGTAGATCCTCAATATCTAAAATTTGGCCCTGCAGTAGCCCTCTAAAGCTTCTTTCAAATGCCACAGGTCTAATATTATTTGGATTCTTCAAGGCAAAGTTATGCCCAATCTCCCACAATGACCCAATTTTGGACTAGTTCAGTAGAGCGAATTTGTACGACTTGCCACATGTCATTATTTCCTCTTTGGGCTCTAAAATTGATAGAAAAAAAACTACAGTTTGTGTACTTGTGGCCACTTTTTACAGCATTCCAATCTGATGCTCAGAGAGAGAGCTATGAATATTTTCCCACGATCACCTCTTTGAGATGAAATTCAGAAGCCTCAAAAAGCCCTAACTTCCACAGATCATATCTCTGAAAATATTGTGAACCAATATCTGAAATTTTGCGACGATGTTCCTCAAGATTGCAACTTCACACTCTAAAACTTTTAGCTTCTGAACCTTCGTATAACAAAGGTTATTATGAAAATACCATGATGACCTGTTTAGGTTAAATTCAAGAACCTGCAAAATGACCTAACTTGCATAGATCATATCTCCGAAAATATTGCGAACCAAGCTCTGAAATTTTGCGATGATGTTCCTCAGGATTTTTTCTTCACACTCTAAAAATTTCAGATTCTGAAACTTCGTAGAAAAAATTTATAAAGAAAATACCATGATGACTTGTTTGGAGCAGCGAAACCCTATAATCTCAAAGCTCTGATACCAAATGTTGTGAAACCAAATCCAAAAAGAGAAGAAAAGAGATATCAACACCTTAGAAATAAGCCACTTCGAGGGGGAAACCTCCAATACATTACATGAAGGAACAATTCTTGGATGATACAAATTACCAAAACCTCCTTCTATATATAAGAGTCCATGAGGCCACAATATAATCCTAGTGGAGCCACAATGTAATCCTAGCTGACCTGACAATAATAATGTAAGGGCATAGTAATAACAATATGGGGGTTACATGGGTACAAAAATAACAATAAGGGGGGCTACACTAACATAATAAGGGACTACACTATTAATATAGGGACTTAACATCCAGATTTGGGAGTTGTTGTCCCATTTAGAAATGTGACTCAAGAGGTTCAGGCCCCGGTTATGGAGATAAGAGAGGATGTAGTGGGTATCAGGTCTGTCCAGAAGAGGAGAATGACCCATGATTTTTTATTTTCCAATGTTGATGCTACTGCCCCCAATTGGAACTTTGGAAAGTTTTTGGGCTAAGAAGGGAATAGCTTTCTTGCAGAACGCCCAGATTTTAGAGCAAGGTCTATTAGGGATGTCTTTCTCAAAAATATGCTTCCGGGAAGAGTTGAGATACTTGGATTCCAAGACTCTCTTCCACCACGCTTGTTGCCCACTGATTAACCTCCATACAATCTTCCCACCAAAAGCATTGTTCAAGAGATTGGGAGAGTGAATTCCTGTCCCTCCATGATTATAATCTTGCATAACCTGTCTCCATTTGACAAGGTTGTATTTTTTCTTCTCATTTTTGCCTCCCTGCCAGGGAAAGTGCCTGATGATAGCTTCAAATTTGTGGTGAATGATAGCAGGGGCTTGAAGGAGAGTGAATTGATACAGGTGTTATCACTCAGTAATTTCTCAAGGTTAAAGAAAGAAATAGTCCGAGGTAACCACAAACCTAATTTTGAACTCTAGGATCTAGCCTTCCTAGGGTTCAGAGAGGGCTCTCTCTATTAGATTTAACTTTGTTTTAATGTTTTATTTTAGGCTAGTTATAAGGAAAATTTTGTTTTAAGATTTGGTTTGGTTGGTGGGAAAAATCACTTAAAGAGATGGATAGTAATAGATCTAGTTTTCCATTGGGAAAAAGGAGTCAATATTTCAAGCAGACAGCTCAAGATCAAGATCAAAAAACAAATATTTTCAGGGGAAGATAGACAAGTCACTAAATATCTTTGAAGGTTGATTGGTGAAGTGGATTAATCAGGACAAAGAGAAGTTAAGAATTCTTTGATCCGGTTAAGGAGAGAGAAGAGAGAGGTCATTCAAAAGAGGGAGAAATTAATGGTTCCCTACTCTCGAAATCAGTAGAAAACATAGAAATGATAAATAGTTCAAGACAGAGTTCTTTTAACAAATTCTATAATAATATTCTTGATTTATCATGCCAATTTAGAACACATTTATGAAAGTATGTAAAACATAAGAAGATAAACAATGACAGAATAAAGTACTTCACTTCAATGGCTCATCACATGAATCCTGAAATATGATGCTTATGGCTTTCATCCAGTATGCTACTTGAACTTGCTACAATAAACCCTTCAGGTACAACAAAAATGACTACATAAATCTTCAACAATTTATTCCACACTCAATAATTCAACTGATGAAGTATTTATACAAATTCTAAACTAGAATATCTTGAAAAAATATCAAGATTGGTTTACAAATATCTCAAACTTTATTACATAAATAGAACTTAAATAAAGGACACTCAAAACTAATGAATCTATTTAGCATTATACGTATGGATTTATGGTGATAAATAAGATAATTCTAATTTGATATCAACTCTTAGTTGATGATGAGGCATCCAAGTCACTAAATGTGTCCTTCCTTTGTGCACTTTGCTCCAGAAATTCTGCAAAATTGGGGTCCAATGATACCTTTGTATATCTCAAGAGATAGATATGAAAGTAGTGAAAGATTTTATTGTAGATAAATATGTTATTGAGATAAACCTCTCTCAGTTTCCTAAACTTCCGCTTCAAGTTTTCACAATAGGCTCTGCAAAAATATGTGTAAAACAAAATTTTGCACAATCTAAAAACTAGGCTGTGAAGATGTGCATGTATCTCTCATTCTGTAATACCTGTGTAAAAAGTGAGATGGATTTTTGTAGATTGTCCTCTTAGGAACATAAACCTCCTCCAGTTTTGCAAAATTCATCTTGGATTGGCCACAATAGTTTCTGCAAAATTATGACTTAAACAGGAAATTTCTGAAAAATGTCCCTTCCTGCTCTGTTTTCATCTTTTAACCATTTTGTTCTTTTAACTACTTTTTCTTTTTCTTTGGATAAAATTCATTGTTTTTGGTGAAAGTGTTTTCATCTCTTTTTAACATTTACTTCCTCCGTATTTTACTTTCACTGTTTTACCTTGACTGTTATGTCGCCTTTTCACTTTTACCCTTCACTGTGCAATTTTATCTGTCTGGTCTCTCTCTGACTTTGATTTAATCCTTTATTTGTATACAAACTGTTTGTTCAATGAAGTTTTTTTGAATTAAAATCTGAGAATTTGGAGCAAACAAGTTTGTCAGCTAGTATTGAAACTGTTGGACCAATTTCATATTCTGAGAATAACCTGCAAAAATCAAACAATTTGTTAATGAAACAAAGGTATACAAAGAGGGTTTCTCTGGGATAGTGGAGGTTTTCTGAGGTTCTTAGCAGAAATTTTGTAATATCCCAAAATGGGATGTTTTCCTAAATTTTCATAAGTCAATCTAAACCCCAAAATATGCCATAAAATCAACAAGCATTTAACAGAAGATTTCCATGTAAAATTAACCACATAAAATACTGAAATCCAATACCACATAGAACAGGAAGAATCTCAGCTTTTATTATAAATAATAAAAGGTTTTACATATAGATCTAACCCAGAAAGAGCTGAGATGGAACTAGCCAACAATACAATTTGTTGCACTACTACACAGCGATGGCCTCCAAAACTGAACTGTTGCACTCTCCCTCTGGCAACAACTACCACTGAATCCATTGAAGCACCTGTTGAAGATCTGAATGATCCTCACTCAAATATCCCTAAATCTCTGCGAAACTTATGAATGAAGCCTCCTCAAGGAGAGTTGGGTTTCCGTCCAACACTCGCAAATCACCCAAGGGTTTCCGTCCTGGGGCTACGGCTGAAGTAGAGAACCATGTCTCAAACCTCTCATACAAGAAAATGATATGATCCAAAAGATGTCCCTAAATGGCCTCCTCCTTTTCTTTTAGATATCTCTTGGAGCCTTCTAGAGCATTATTTTATTATTATTTTACTCATGGTGCACTTTTCCCACTTATTAAAATATTCCTTTTTAATGCATAAAAGAGTAAATCGGCTACCATGTCTCCTATGGTCATTGAAACTCATGCCAAACTGTCCCATCATATAGGTATCCTCGTCCTGGTTTGAATGAGCTATTACATTAAGGTGTTACATCATCTTTTCCTCCTCGAATTCCACATTGAGCGTAATCAGCTGAGTTTAGCCCACAAATAACTCAAATTTCCGAAAGTTGTCGGAATGCACCGGAACGAAAGCCAAACTGCTCAAATGATGGAATATATCAAGCGAATTCCACCAGACACCATGGAAATTCCTCAAAACTCCTCCAAAAATCCCCAAATCCCGCTGATAGCACCAATCTGTACCTGTAACCTGTCTGCTCCTAACTCTGGAAGTCCAACCTAACCCTGTCATAGGTGACACCAAAAAAGGGAATATTACAAATTTGGTGAGTTTAGTTCCAATTTAGGCTTAAACTGGATTCGGCAGGGCTATTTTTGGGTTAATAGCTCTTTTGTGCACAAATTCTAACTGAAATGGTGAAAAAATGGTGCAGGAGGGCGGGTTTATTTATTTTTTATTTACCATTAAAACGAATTTAATGGTGGTCTTTGTCAAATAAATGAATGGTTTGGCGTGTAGGAGGGAAAAAACTGCCAGTGGTTTTCGCAATAGGCAAAGGTGGTAAGCAAAATTTGTTTGGCAGATGCAATCAAATAGCATTTAGACATGTGGAGGGGAGAGAAATCACGAAAACAACCTTTTTCGCAAGGGTCGAGGTCGATTAAACATTGCGCATTGAAATGTGCGAAATGAGATCTTAGCCGTCAGATCTATTGGGTGAAGATCGGACGGTGTAGACTATATGATGAAGTTGTTGGTCAATAAGGCATGGGGCCTGGGTATTTTTAATGATGCAAGGTATTAACTATGTATTAATTTAATGTTTAATACACAGTTGGATTATGTTTATTTACAAAGGGTTGTGGGTATAATGTATAGTGGCTCTGACATGTAGAACATGTGCAGAATGAAACTATAGGTTATAGTTAAAAATATGGGTTGGGATATTTAATTTATGTGGGAATTATATTAATACGGGCTAAAGGGTAAATAGGGAGTTAATACATTATATTAGTGTTAATATGAAATGAATGAGTAGGAATGAAAAAATAGACTAAGTATAGTGTAAAATATGACTTTTAGATTGAATTTCTTCATTGTAAGTCCAAATATCATTAATTTAACATTTATACTTAGGCTGAAAGTATTTTTGTGGGTTTTTTGAGTGTTTTTGTATAAAAAGGGAATTAGTCAAAGGGGTTTTACTTTTCCTAGGTAAATTTTGTTTAGGAAAAGGGGTTTTATTAGGGTAAAATGAATGATGAAGGGAAAAAAGGGCTTCTTATGAAGGGGAAGGGTTTTTTTTTTATGAAGGGAATTCCAATATTTTAGTACCAATCATTCATAAAGCCGTGGGTCCGGTCCCACCAAAAGTCATAGAAATTCTCTGAGCCTTTATAACTGAAGGTTTTTAGTACTGGAGTTCATTGTGGGGAGGGAAATTAGTAATTTTCTAGATAATGTTTATCCATGCCTTGTAAAACTGCTTTCTAGCTACCCATTATTTATTCTACCATTTTTTCCTTTATTTGTATGGGTGCATTTGAGCTTGCAAACCCTAATCCATTTTTCTTTTAAAGCAGGAAAATATCTGATTCTAACCATATTTCAACCGAGGGCTCAGATTAAATTGTTGAGCTCCTCATTTATTCTCTAACTATCTATTGAATTGTCAAGTTTAAACTGTTTGACATATCTTTATTCTCTATCGATAAACATGAAATTTAAAACATGAAAAAGTTAAGATTAAACTATTTAACTCATCATGGATTATGGTATTTTTAACAAGCTACACATAATCATTATTTTCAAAAGTAAACTAATAGTAGTGGCATTTAAACTTGCAACACTTTCATGATCTATTTTTGACGGGGTTCATATTTAATATTCTTTTGATACTTGTTTCTTTTTGTCCTTTGATTTTTCTTTTAGGACATACCCTCTTTTCATTTTTAATTTGGGAATACATTTTCAAAAAGCAAATGTGTGTACAATATTTCAATATTTTTAACAAAGTCAAATCAAAATTATGAATCCTATATTTATAGGACCCTAACACCAGGGGCAGAGAAGAGAGGCCAGATTTGAGGAGAACAATGCGCCCTGCAAGGTTTAGCCAAGAGGAGCCCCATTGTTGAACTTTTATATTCATTTTTTCTATGAGAATGTCCCAAAATTCAAACTTTAAAGGACCAGCACTGATAGGCATTCCCAAGTAAGTGAAGTGGTCCCAATTTAATTTGTAGGGGACCACAAAAATATGTGCAATGCTGTGAATAGATTGACTGGTAACATTCCAGCCATATATGCAGCTTTTTTGAAAATTGACTAGACCTCTGGAATATAGCATGAATTTATCCAGGATGGATTTGAATCTTCGTGCTATTATGTTGGATGTGCCTCCCATCAAAAGAGTTTCATCAACAAATTGTGAGTGGTTTATATTTTTGACACCATTGCCAAATTTGATGCCAGTGATAAGACTAGCACGTCGCATATGGTCCAGGACCTACTGAAGGATTTTTCCATCAGGATAAAGAGGTAAGGAGAGAGAGGGCAGCCCTGTCTAAGACCGTGAGATGACTGAAAGGAGGGAGCTAGTCTTCCATTAATGAGGGGAGAGACCCAAGGATTGGAGATGCAAGCATTAACTAGGGAGATAAAATTGGGGTTAAATCCCATTTTCAGGAGGACGGAGATAAGATAGGAATGCCTGACCCTATCAAAGGCATTGGCCAAATCAAGCTTGAGGATAAAGCCTTTTTTCCTTGCAAGTGGTACTAGAGTGAATAGATTCCTGGACGAGGAGAATCAAGTCAGATATTTGTCTTTGAGAAATAAATCCTCCTTGATATTTAGAGATCAGGCTATGGAGAAAATGCTTGAGGTGCATGGCAAGGATTTTAGTAATGAGTTTGTAGGAGGAGTTGCAAAGCAAGATGGGTCTAAAACGAGAGAAGGAGGAGGGGTGGTTTTCTTTGGGGATAAGGGCAAGGAAAGTAGAGTTGGTATAGCCCCCAATTTTCTTCTTCCTTTGGACCCATTGTATCATTTTGACCAAATCCTTTTTAATAAGATCCCAATGATTTCTGTAAAAGTTGATAGAGAACCCAGCTGGCCCGGGTGCCTTATCTGGGTGCAAGGACCAAATTGCATGCTTGATTTCTTCCTCATCTATCTCTTTATTAAGGGAAATGTTCATCTCCTCTGTGATCATAGTTGGAATATGCTGCAATATATCTGAGTAGTCTTCCAGCTCTTTTGTTTCAATTAGAAGAGATTTGTAGTGCATGGTGGCCGCATATTTGATGTAATCTTGGTCTATCTGAATTTTACCCTCTGCGTCTATGATTGAAGAGATGTTGTTTCTAGATTTGCGGACAATGGCTTGTTTGTGAAAAAAAGAGGTGTTCTTGTCACCTGCTTGGAGCCACAAATTCCTTGATTTGATTCGCCACTTCTCTTCTTCTTTCCTATTAATTCTATATAGCTGCCAGTAAATGTTTTTTTCCTGATTGTAGTTTTCTTGATTAAGGGCTTGGATTTCGATGCTATTATGGATAGCGTCTAGCTTGGCTTTTTCAGGTTCCTTATAGTGTAGTTTGTCCCATTACTTCAGGGCCATTTTGGTTTTCTTTAATTTTTTTTCCCAGATGAAGCAGGGGGGCCCTTCCATATGTTGCAGCCAAGTATTGTGAATCAATTGTCTAGCCTCAGGGATATTATTCCACAGAGAGTTTTATTTGAAGGTAATGGGGCCGAGAGAGTGATGGTCTCCAAGATTGAGGGTGATGGGGTAGTGATCAGAGGCCAGAAATGGAAGAAAATTGGTGGAAATGATGGAGTAGTGAGAGAGGAGATGGATAGAAACTAAAAATCTGTCAAGGCATTCCATAATATTCCCTTTTCCTATCCTTCTATTGCTCCAAGTATATCTGCGGTTTTTTGGAGAAATGTCGACCAAATCGTGGTCATGCATGATGGTTTCTAGTTGATTTCTGGAGGGATTCGGGTTAAAACAGCCTCCCCTTTTTTCATTTTCATGGAGGATTAGATTAAGGTCTTCCCCAATGAAAATATTGCTACTATCTTCACTATCTATATCTACTTGTAGGTTGTTCCAGCAGAGCTCTTTGTCCCTCTAGTGATTAGGGCCATAAATGTTGTAGAAGGTGACTTCCTTGTGATCTTTTTTGTTTTGCAACACTACCTTAATCTAGTTCTGAGTTGCTGACGAATTCTTTTTCTTCCATGTCGTGCAGTTCCAAAAGGTGGCCAACCCACCTAAGGCACCCCTAGATTCAGTTTGGGCACCCCCATAATCCTTGAATTTCCCTATTATAGAATTCATCTCACAGTCTCCCTTCTTAGTTTCCTGCAGTAGAATAATGTCAGGCTTTTCCAGATTTAAAAGGTCTCTTAGGGCTGCTATTTTAGAGGGGTGCCCCAAACCCCTGCAGTTCCATGAGAGGGATTTCATCATTTTAGAAAAGCAGAGTGGGAACCTGCCTTTCCTCCTTGATTATTTTTTCCTGATTCTTTACTATTTTTCCCCAGAATATATGATTCAATGGGGTTTTGTGTTCCTAGAGCTATGTCCTTTTGAGCATTTTCTTCTCGCTGCTGCTTTGTAGATTTCCTTCTTATTGCTTTTTTTGTATTTTCCAAATTTGCACCGTGTTCTTTCGCCGAGTTCATTTTGATTCAGACAGAGGAAGGGGGGTCAGGGTTTGTAGGGGAGGGGCGAGGAGAGGAGGGCTGAGTGGGGTAGTGAGGGGGGGTCATCTTCAGTAGGGGAAAAGGAGGAGAAGGGGTTGGAGGAGTCTAAATTGGGGGGAGGAAAGGGTAGATCAGCAGGTTGATGAGAAGATTTTGGGAGCTTTGGAGAGGAGGAGGAGGGAGGATCAGATTTGGGAGGGGGGGCTAAGGTGTTGCTCTTGGGGTTTGAGGCAGATTTATTTTTCTTGACAGTTTCCCATTGCAGATCAGCTTTAGGTTTTTCAATATCAATAACCTTAGAACATCTATTTGCAAAGTGGCCATATTCGTGACATACCTTGCATTTAAATGGGATTTTTTCATAGTCGAGCTACTGGATGTGTGTCCAATCATCAAATTTTAGTTTGATCGCTTCAGGGAGACCTTTACCGAGATCCACTTCAACGCAGATCCTAGCACAGGCTTGTGTGTTTTCTTTTGGCTTGATCCAATCAATAAATTTGCCTACAACGTTCCCAATAGCTCAAACAGAGTCATCTCCTCGACAGTTCAAGGGAAGATGAGGAAGGCGCACCCACACCGGGACGGAATTTGGTACATCAAGTTCAGGATCAAAGTCTAGCATCCATTTATTGAGATACAATCCTCTGGTATCCATAAAATACGGCCCATTCCTGAAAATCAGGACCTTGTCTGCTTTGGATTCAAAATGAAAGGTGAAATATCCTCTGTCGTAGAACTGAATAGAGATTTTGCCATTGATTTTGTTAGACTAGTTGCATTTGAACCATCTCTGAATAGTATTTGGTGAGGGCCATAGTTTGGTAAATTGGCCAATGATACCCTTCTCGGCTAGTGAAAGAGCATCCATGCGCAGGATAGAGGGAGGGAGGGAAACCTCCTGGATTCCATCAAGCTTCTTAATGAATTTAGAGATTGTCAGTCTGAGCCTAGGCAGAGCCAGCGATTTGATGATAGAAAAGAAGGTGAGGGCCTAGTCTGGAGGAGAGGCCACCTTTGGGGTGGACTCCGGAGGGGAAATGCATAGGCAAGCACAAAGAGAGCAGTAGGCTAGGGCACTATAGTAGCAGAGCGCGGGCTAGCAACTTTTTGTTACTAATCTTTATAAAAAGGTTGACTTCATATTTAATGATGACATAAATATAAATATATGTGTATGCACTTTTATATCTTTTTGGAATACGTTATAGATGTGTGAGCAACAACATATCATTATGTTTCATACCAACATGCTTGGTGTAGGCATGGCAAGGTGACAAGTCAATTTATTCATATTGATATGACTAACAGCTATGTGTGTGTGACAACAGATAAGAATATCCTTTTTAATAAGAAATAAAAAGCATGGAAAACAATATGGTGTCGCATAGCATGGACCAAGTCCATCATGATCAAGAAAAAAAATTCCCCTGATAGAGAAAAAACCTTCAGGAGCTTGAAGGTTGAGCTAACGAGTTGCAAGGAAGAAAATAAAAGGCTCATAAGGAAGCAAAAAGAGTAAGCAATTTTGAACTCAACGATGCTAGAACACCTGTCACACATGCAAGAGTTGTTGCAACAAGCATCACCCTCTGAGGATATAAAGGAAATCCACACTGATATGGTCAGGAATAAATCTCATGAGGCTAAAAAGAAAAGAAAGCAAGTTTCATGTTGGCTCTGTGAAGAATAACACTTGGAAAGAGACGACCCTAACTGATATCAAAAGAAGAATAAGAGAATTTCATGTGGACTCCAAGCACATGAACCAACATTGAGTGATGTAGAAGGAGAGGGGGCACCCCCTCAAGCTATCTGATGTATATTGGAAAGGTCCCTCCATGAACTATTTTGAGGGGTGTGGAAATTTTAAGGTTTCCATAAAGCCTTGGAAAATACTAGGTGTGTATATATATACATATATATATATATATATATATGGTGGTAAAGTCCACATTGAACACCAAAACTCATGGAGATGAGTTGTTGTGGATTAATGAATGTTTTATATGATTGATATTATCATTGACTTCATATTTTATTTGTTGTTTTGACTATTTAGCTTGAGCATGGACATGCTAATTTGTGTTGTTATTATATGTTGTTGTTGTGATCTTTTATTGTTCTTTGTTTCTTCTTTCTTCTTTCCTTTCGTGTTTTAACCTTGGTGGTTGTTGGGTATGGAAAGAAATGGATATTTGGAGAGGATTTGAATAAAACCCAAATGGACGTATAATAACTTGAATTAATTAAATCTTTTACATGAGGCAATTGTTGTGGGAGGTAAAAGAAGATGATAGACTTGTCGGGTGGACTAGTTGGGTCCATGAGAACAAATGGATAGTGACATGACAACCATGAGAATGGCATAAAAAAAAGGATCCTTCTAAAATGTATGGTTGATATGTATACATGCATTATTTATATTATCATGTAATGAAGGGATGATTTTGTTGTTGGTATGAAAGGCCATTGGTTGATAATCATCACAATGGCAATATAAGTAGTAAATATTTTAAATATGTGCATTTTTTGATGGCGTGGAAGTAGAAATTGAACTTAGCTTGTTTGAGTAAAAAATTACTCAATTCCATGTTTAATTATTTATCAATTTCATTACTAACATGTTTTTATGATGCTCTTGGTATTTGGAAAGTGGAAAAGGTAGAAATGGGAAGTGAATGCTTAGCATGGGCGAAAACATGCTAGAACTGAATGCAAGGGAAAACACCCATATGAAACTTGCATTGAAATCATAAACAATTGAATGAATGAATCTGACTAAAGTATGGAATTGTGACCGTCCAGGAGTTGTTGAGTATTATATAAAACATAAATATCATCAACTAGTTGGAACCGTCAAAAGGCTCGCTCAAAGTGTTGATAATAAAACCAAGTAAATCAGGCAAGCAGTAAGCTTGCGTAAAAAGGTAGCATGAAGGAATCAGGGTAAGAATTCATTCAGCTAAAATTAAAATGTTATTTTTTCCAAAGTGTATGCTTGCATGAATACCAGGAAATGGTATGGTGAAGGAAAGGAACCTTTAGTGTGAAATATTGCAACGATTTTAGTAATGCTTGTTGAGTGAAATGTAAAACTAAAATGATAGTGAATGTTGAGGGATGAATTTCTCATTTATGACTCAATGGTTTGTTGAAATAAATGTTTAGTTGCATTATGAAATGCTTGGAATGAATGAGATTTGCATATACAATGCAATGATGATGTCGATTCAGTTCATTGAATTTATTCAAAGTGCTAGAATTGTTGTAGATGTAACAATTATGAAATCACTTCAGATTGTTGTGAATTGAACAATCCTATGTATATGTATATATGAACAATGAAAAGTGTTGGATGATTAAAATATCAGGTTGAAATAATAGTGTTGGAATGGTGGGAGATCAAATCCACTGTGAAAATATAACACCACCTACAAGGGAGCCCAACAACATTATTACATGTCTCATAATTATGAGATCAGGCTTTTTGATGGAGCAATGGCCATTAAAATTTATGGTTTTCAATTTTTTGTATATGTCATGAAATAAATTAAATGTTGTCACATAGGTGGCATGATGGAGCCAGGAGCTCAGGAAGAAGACTGACAAGAAGGAATTGCATCATGTGGCACTTTTTTTAACTCATGGGAGAAAGTCAAAACCTGAGACCTTGACTATGAGACTCCATGAGTAGAGTAGGGGATTACGTCAAATGTGTACTTGGCTATAAATATCCATGCAAAAGTCATTAGAGCATGACATATAAATACTATCTATAAGAATCTAATGACTACACAATTTAAGGAAGCCTAGAGATATGTCAAACACCTAGATTGGTGGTACCTAGGGCTGGACAGGTGACTATCTGGTGGGAAAAATTCCCATGTACTGCAAGTGGATACATGATCTAGATTTTTTTAGTGCACAATAGGTGGATACGTGCTCCAAATTCTGGTAGTACACAATAGGTGGATACGTGCTTTGGACACTTGTAATGCTTAACAATAGATCAGGTGGAGCTCGCTCGATAAATATGGAGCTAAATATTGTTTGTAACTATGGAGTGCATACACCCCTCAGTGATTGAAAAATTATAAAAGAAAATAGAGAACCAGAGATAAGTATAAGCTACTCCATTTAATGAAATTTAAAATGGAAACCATGATTTAATTTAATTTAAAAGTTCTGATTTACAATAATTTGAAATTATTATCTGATGTGGTTTTGTTATGATATAAATTGAATTAAAATGGCAGGGATTCACCTCATATACAAATTTTCTAATAGAGATATGTTTTAAAATTGTTTGAAAATTTATTTGTGACAAATTGGCATAAAATTTATATGTTTATAGTGTAGGAGAATTATCAAACTACCCAATACAAGCATACAAAGTTGTCTGCATATCAAACATAAACAACATTTAAATAAATAAAAACAAAATTTTAAAAAATTGGAGTGTGTGGTAGTGTAATAGAGTTTAAAAACGTCAAGAATAGGGCCATTGTAGTGACACTAGGAACCCGTAATGTCCACAGATTTCTATGAAGTATGAAATGACTGGTATGAAATTATTAAAGTAGATAAATTCATTGGTTATGGTACTCTTCCAATGCGAGGAAATCTTGTCAAGGGATGGATCACCAGAGGGATTGGAAAGCAGAGAAGAAGATGCTTAAACTTGGAAGGTGAGTAACTGCACGGAAGAGTTGTTGTTTTTCTATGGAAGTAGAGAATATAGGTTAGGTTCTTAGAATATTTGACACTACCAATCCAAATTCCACAACAAACTACTTTGCACAGTGGAATATAAACAACAGTATCAACTAGTGCACAAAATGGAAAACTTTTTACAATTGTCAACAACCCAACTTCGTTATATTAAAAAATTGTAATACAACTATCTAGGGCTCCCATGCCAGGGGTAATGGACCTTATACATCCCATTAGAGAAATTTTTAGGTCTAAAATGGCCCTAAAAAAAAAAATTTACAACCCAAATCAACTTTATAAGAACTAGAAAGATTCAATATGATGATGTCAACCATGGGGGATGATTCACCATTTTTGGAGTAAAAAAAAAAAAAAACTAATTTTTCAACTTCAAATTTCAACTTAACTCCCTACGTTTTCACTCATATTTTGAGTGGGATCACTCATTGGAGGCATAATTTAATTCTTCATCCAAGGAATACCAATGTTGCATAATTTTAATGGACCCTGCTAAACAAAAATTGAGAAATACATGAAAAAACGTGATTGAAATCATGTTTTTCATGTATTTCTCATTTTTTGTGTAGTAGGGTAAATTGAAAGTATGAAAAATGGGTACTCCTTGGATGATGAATTAAATTTTTCATCCAACGAGTGCTTCTCCTCAAAATTTGAGTAAAATTGTAGGGAGATAAATTGAAAATATGATTTGAAATTTTTTTTTTTCCTTTTTCCCTCTAAATTTTGATGATGTAATCTAATATTATTTTATTATTTCCACTATTATTTTATAATATTCCTTAGGAAGCCCATTTTATACCTCAAAATTTCTCTAATTACTTATACAAAAATACAAACTAGGTCTTGTTGTCAACAACTATGACAACAAACTACCCTGAGCAAGATACACTGACCGTCTAGTTGATGTAGTTGAAAATCACAACTTCCTTAGTCGTACAATGAACACGCCTACTAGTCCTTCTACTCCCAATATATATCATTTCCTCTATTAATGGATCATGGTCCTTTATGTCACTAAACACAACTCACCAATATTCCCTCTATTTTATCATTCGTCCATCAATGACTCAACACATAGGAACTCTTGTTGAGTTGTTCACAACTTCATTTGTGAAAACATTTAGACTTCCCATCACTCTACCTTAGCTTCTTTGGCACTTCTTCCCGCTATTTCCTTCCTACGATGCTCCAGTCAAGATAAAATTTGGGCTAGAGGGATGCCACCTATCATTGTCAAATTTCTTTCTCCAACAACAAACTTGGGTTGATCCAACTACTCATTGTAGTTGTACTTTTTCGTTCAAGGTATCAACACTAGAGCTAATCCAAACCTCTGCCTCTTCTAGTAGTCCAAATTTCCTTCTTTGTACTGCACTTGGGGCCTCCATGGCCATCTACTTGCTTCCCTCCAATAACCTTAAGATACCCAACCACAATCCGTCTTATACTAGGACTATCCACTTAGCAAAAATTCAACCTCAAACACATCAACGTACCTTTTGACCTGGTGTAATTTTTTTGTAGGGTTTATGGTCTAGTTAAGGTTGATATCATTCCATGTCAACCCTAGTTTTTCCTCCCAAAACCATCTCCTCAGTTGCAACAGTCTGTGCTTATCAATATGCTCCCTTTCGTTTCCTTTAAGGATAGATATACTCCTGGTTTTAGGCCTTTCATGCCCTCCAAATAGGCACTTCGACCCCTTCTGCAATTCTCACAGGGATTTGTGGCCTGCATAAACAAATAAATTCACCTCAAAAACTTTCACAAATAACCCATATCTATCATCCAAATACTCAGACTTCAATGTCATCCTTGAATATGCCTAACAGTCATGAGAATTATCCCTAGAGGTCTCATTATATTATTTGTTGAAGTTCAAGGTGTGTGACATATTTAAAAAGTGTGCTTCTTATGAATGGATGCAATGGGATGATGCAAATGATCTCTCCACTCTCCTATATTTATATGTATCCTAGGTTTAATGACAATCCCATGCATGGTGTCTCTTCAAGTCAAGTCTGACTTGATTTCTTAGCTAATTAGCCCACATCATACATACAAAAATTAGTATCTCACATTTTATACCTCCTCTCTTGGTGCTTGAAATTTCCTCTTGCTCTTTCATCTCCAAGGGTTGAATCAACAAAATTCATCTTGGTTTTGGCCCAACTCCTTTAGGTGTGAAACCTCCAACCTTGGGTTCTTAGCCAATAATAGACTTTTTAATGCCAATTCTTTCACAAGGCTTCAACCCTATGGTTTGGAGTACCTCCAAAGCTACAAATCTCAACAAGAAGAATTGGATCGCTTGAGGGATTGGGAAGTCAAGAAGGGGATGCCTGAATTTGAAAACTGAATTGGTATTAAAAGGGTCATGGGCATGTTTGATTGGGATCATAGGCTACACTGGGTGTGTATCGAGCATCAATGAGCTTATATTTTTCTATGAAGAAGCACTGAATGCAATGGACAACAATGTTGGACATTGAAAGTGGAAAAAACTCTAAAAATAAAATCACCAAAGTTGGATGAGGTGCAATAAGAGCATTGTGAATTGGAAATATCCATTTAGGTATATACCTGATTTAATGGGGTGTCATACCAATTATGTTGTTGGGTAATCCACTTAGAATGTATAATTATTTGTAAATAAGTTGTATTTATAAAGCTCACTGTTAAAATTGTGTTCATGAACAAAACACCGAGGACGGTGTTCCTCCAATGGAATGGGGTTCATGACAACCCTTATTGGTTAATCCCCTCTTGTAAATATTTACAAATATTTTTGTAATTATATTTTTCGAAATGTAAACACAAATTTATTGGCTGAGAAATGGGATGTTGGCTCATAGCTTTAGGGAGGAGATAGCTTGGGAAAAATGGAGGAAGTCAGTTATTTAATGTTAGTCATGGGCTAACTGGTGTGATTTAAATGGAGATGAATACATATTTATGAAATAATAGGAAGTGTGTGGGCTTCCCCAAAAAGAGAGGGTGAGACCATACTCCTCTTGGGACAATTCCAAAAGCAAAAAGGATCGATCATCAAAAGAGGAAACGACATTGGCAAAGGGAGTTTTCTCGAGCAAGGAGAAAAAAACAACACGAGAGAAGAAGAAAATAAATAGTAGAGGGAAGGGCAGTGAGGGGGAAGAATTGAGAGGGAACATCACGAGGAACCGAAGAGAACATCATGAGAGAAGAAATTTTTTGCTAGCAGGTTGTTGAAAATGGCACCAAGAAATTTTTTAAATCTATTTTTCCCTTGTGTTATCACTCAGGTTTTCCTAGAAGTTGTGTAAGAGGAAAGTATGCCCGAGGTAACCACAAACCAACCTTTTAGATGCAGAATCTAGCCAATCTGCATCCAGAGAGGGCTCTCTCTTTATGATTTATCTTTGTTCTTAGAAGTTTTTAGGCTAGTTATAGATCCAAGAGTTTGTTTTGAGAAATGGTGGAATTCACAAACTAAGGGCAAGGTTGAAGGTTTTCAGTCCATTGGGCTATGGAGTCAAAGGATGGCTTTACTGGATTTCTATTCTACACTCAAGATGGCTTTACAGGGCAAGGTAGCTAGACAGAGAACAATCCTTAAAATTTAAAGTGGATGGGATGATTTTGAAGGGATGAAAGGCAGCTAAGAATCTTTCACCATGTTCAAAAGAAAGAAATGAGATGATTACAAACAAAGAGCAATGAAGAATTCTTTATTATAGTAATCAAGAATGTTTAAATTAGCAAAGCAAGAGCATTTAAGAATTCGTGCTTATAACCAATTTAGAGGAAAATATTAAGAACAATCACATCTGAAATCAGAGTACAATTAAGTAAATTCTGATTCAATCCTTTATGTAAATTATTCAAAAATGGACATAATGATATTATAAACTGATATAAAACTTAAGACAAAGGGTAGAAAGACTTATTGAACTGCACTCCAACACATGAATCCTGCAAAAAGTCCTGAGCTTCAAATCGTCATCCAGTAAGCCACGAATAAATTTCTCCAAAATGTTTTTATTCCGAAAATCTCAATGTTACAGCAAAGTAATAGAATCCACCCTCAATACTCTCTTTGAGGGTTTATTTATACAAGAAATAATTGAAAATATCTTACACTAACCTAGCCAATAATCTAGGGTGACTAAGGAGTAATTTACAAATAAACAGGAGACAAATGGTCTCGTAGATAGAATAATAAGTAACTGCTGATGTGCTGTTTCCTTTCTTTATGGATGTGCTGGAGGTAAGTGCTGAAAAAGGGCTTGTTGCTGTCTTCTGGAGTAATTTCTTTGCTTGTTTGATACTCTTTGTCTTTACGGATACTCTTTAACCTGTGTAACTGATACTCTTTTATCTGTACTCATTTTTACCATTTACCTGATAGTAAAGATAAATTCTCATCCTGAAAATAACTTTTATAGAATTTCTAATAAGTCTCTCCACCATGAATCGTCTGGTATCACAGTCCTTTTGAGTTTTCTCAATGTCTCATATGCTTCTGTGAGTTTGTAAAAGGTGGGCTCATTAGGAAATAGATACTTTATTTCATGTTCCAAATGAAATAAATTCCTCACTCTATCATAGATATTTCTCCCTGTTGGTAATGTTGATTCTGGTAAACTAGGAGAACAAGCAGTTGTATTTTGAGCATGAGCATTTATTTTCTTTACATAGGTTTCCAAGTCCATTATTTGATCCTCTGAGAGCATAGGACTTGGTAACCCATTGTCCAACAAAGCTTGAAATTTCTCTCTGAAAATATTGATATCAACCAAAATATCTGTGCACTTCCTTTCTAAATTCTTCATGAAAGTTCTTTTGATGAAAACTCTCTTTATTTCCAAAACTGTGCCGGTCCTGTCTTCAATCCCCAAAACTGCCAGCTGTTGCTTTTTCCGGGTGTTGAAAAATTGAATAAGCTGATTGGCCTGCTCAGGCCTGCCTCTTAATTCATTTCTGGTTCTGTTTATTTCTTCTTGGGCTATTTTAACCAAATCATTTTGTTCAAAAATAGATTGAATAGAGGGCCAAATACCCTTTATTAACTCAATGATATTACCCCAAAGAATGTCATTTATTTCCTTTAAAGGCTTTTCCAATGAAAGATCTTTTTCCAAAGCCTGAACCAATTTTTCTAATCTTTTTATTTCCCTGGTGTTATCAGCAACTGTCTTTTTAGATGTATCATATTTCTCCTCCAATTTTACTAATTGCAATTTCATGGTTTGAAGTTCTGTGACCCTTAGTTGTAGACTTTCCATTTGTTTTATTAATTCATCAGAACTCAAACCATAAGTGTTTACCTGGGATGGTTGTGTTTGCTGACCTGTTGTTGTAGTACCTGTGGTTGATGTCTGCCTGATAGTTTCCTGTTCCTGCAAAGCTTGTTCCAATTCCTTCTCTGTTTCACTTAGTCGCTCAGTCATATTTAGGAGCAACTCCATTATTTCTTCCTGTGAATTCCCCTTTAGAACTTCTTGGGTCTGAGGGTGCCTTGATGCTGGCAATTTTAGCTGCTTTCTCAGTGCAGCTATGTCATCATCTTTCTTCTTTATTAATGCCTCAATACTTTTAATGTCTTTGGGGTTGTGACCCAAACCAATGATTATGTCTTCTAAAGACTTTATCTATTATCTTTGGCCTGTGAAGAGGCCTTCTCAATTTGCAATTGTGCAGTTGTGTTATTCAAAGAATCCTGCAGCGTTATAGCTGCCATGGCCTTATTGGTAAGAGTAGAATAGACCATTTCCCCAGTTTGTCTGTGTAGCTCTATCTGGTCCAGAGGATGGATATCCTTTGCCAAAACATCAAAATTTGTCCTGATGTAGTCAGCTGCAGTAATGGGTTTTGGTACCTTTGACTTGAAGTGGCTCATTATCATTTTGCCTTGTGACATGTCAAATGCTGACATTAGCCTTTCTTGATTATGGGGAGCCATTTTCATATATTGATCATATACCTTCATTTTTAATGGATCATTCTTTGCTTTAATATTAATGAAGGTTATTTTAATATCCCCTGTATCTGTTTTTGGTGGTCTGAAAGAGGATACCTCAGTACTTAATTGCTTTTGTAAAGCTTTTCCTTTCTGTCCTGTGTTTGTTTCACTAACTGTGCCAGTTAGTTGACTGTCTTCCCTTCCATCATCAAACACTTCATCTATGATTTCCACATCTGGAAGTGGATCTAATTTATGTTTTTTAGCATGATGCACCTGTGAGGTTTCTTTTGGAGGAGTGGTGTCTAGAACCTGCCTTTTCTTTCCTATTTCCACATTTGATGGAGTTTGCAACTCTGGAACTTGTGTGTGCTTTGCCTGAGTGGGAGAAACCTGTGATTGTTTAGGTGCCTTGGAAGTTTGTGGTTTCTCTGTCATGACTAAAGTTTCAATCACCTGTAATGCAGGTTCCTTTCCTTTACCTTTTGTCTCTGCTGCCACTGGTGGACTACCTTCCTGCAATCTCTGCTGTGGATTTGCTGCTGAAGATGTACCAATTTGGGGTACCTGCACTTGACCATAAGATTCTAGGTCATATTTCTTTTGAAGATCTTTCATAACTTTATTCATTTTTTCTTCTGCACTTTCTTCTTCAACAAGTGTTTTTTCCACCCATTCATCTTGGTTAGCATATTGCTCTATATCAGGAATCTTGTGGTGGATATAAGGGGAAGATTTGTTCTTTAATTTTTTTTCACAGATGAAACCAAATGGGTCATAAGGAACCCAACGAAAGCTTCTTTGAAATTTGCAGCGGTTTTGTAATATATCCTCTGCTTCTCGCTCAGCCTCTCTAGAATTGCAGATATATGGACCTAATTGGCTTTTAATCCGGAGTTGAGCTTTCTTTTTCACACTACAAAAATGGATCACATCTGAATTGTTCATTTGCCTGAAATATTCCAAGGCAAATAGTCTCATGGGTACATACTTTGGTAACTTGAATGGATGTAATTCACATCCATAAATTCTGATGACTGTATGGTTTTGATACAAATACCAATCCCCAACTTTATAGGTCCTTGAAAGTTGCAAGGTCTTCTTTATTTCATTACTGAGTCTTGGGGGAGGAATCCCTGTCAACAATGTAGTTGCAGGATATACAAAAAGATCTATAAACTCAGAATAGGAATAGGGAGACTCATAAGAATGAATTATGGGGGGCCAAAATATAACTGACCTTTGGTTTCCCTTGGCATCAATTTTTTGAACAGGGAAAGGGAAATTTTCTGACTGATAGTAGATAATGAGATGATAGATGACTGAGGAATATTTAAAAACTTTTTCATCATCTAGCCTCATGAACTGATCATGGATCTTGTTGGCTATGAAGGAGGCAAAGTCATATTTAATCTCAGGAGGTTGCCCAAGAGTAAAAATGGATAGCAAAACCAAGGTTATCTCATCAACATATTCACTGGTTTTGAAGCCCAAGACAAAAGATATCATATTGAGGATGAGTCTTCCCAATTGATTGAAATAATAAAAACCATAGGGAGGAGACCCCTTAGGTTGATGCTCAGGCAACATGAAAATCTGGCACATGGATTTTAGCTTTTCTGGAGTTAATTGCCTAGTCTTCTCAATCAATTCTTCCATAGACAGAGGTGCCAATTCTTGGTCAGGTTCAAAGTGTAGCATTTGATTGATGGCCTGGGGAGTAATGGGGAATAGAACACTCTGATCAGGAGCTATTACAACCCTTTGAGTGGGATCATAGTTTGAATGGAAATAGTGGATAATTTCTGGGAAATTGATGACTGAGGGGATGAGGTACCTTGGGAGATTGGATTCCCACAGTCCAATGACATCTTGCCCCTTTGAATAATCGTCTCTGCAGCGACAAAAACTCAGAAGGGGGCTTTCATCAAAATGCAAGTCTTTAATCTGAAAATCTCTATCTACCAAAGGTAAATATTCCAATTCACGGTGAGGAGCATTCAGTGGAGTTATATTCAAAGCTGTCGGGGCCTCCATTTTGGTTCTTGTGGATTCAAAATGGAGGTTTCTGGTTTTCTTCAAAGGCCGGGCGTGATTTCTAAAATGAAGGAAATTGGCACAATTTGTAGGTTCAGGGAGCAATTACACAGTTTTAAAACCTCTGGGGAAGATCTCAGTGATGATTTTTAATCACTAATTCAGCGAAAAACAAAGAAAACAGAGTTTTACTTGCAGTTCGGGGCGGAATAGGATAAATACCTGTTTTTGGAAGAAATCTGGTTCGTAATAGGTAACAGACGGTAGCAGAAGGACGCTTGAACGCAGGTCTGGCGGATTTATGGAACGAAATTGAATGGAACAGTGGATTTCAATGAAAATTCGAAAACCGTAGCAGAGAGCACAGTCGCGTTTAATAACGAAAATAACGGAAAAAACATGAAAATTGGCTTTATTTACAAGTTAAAAGGGTTTTTTAGTTTTTCGAGGAGTGATGTCATCAATGTACGGGCTGACGTATGGTGGAGGGGCCGGGCGGTAAGTGGTAAGTCCCCGCACCGCTTATGAGCAAAGGTGGTATTAACTGTGAGGGCAGCGATTCCACAAAGTTGTTGACGCGTGGACGGGTGACTAGTCAAATACCACTAATCCCCCGCTGGTTAAAATGCTGACAAGGGATGGGTAGCGGGATGAACGCTAGCCGTAGATCTTACAGTGGGAGATCGGACGGTGGAAAGGACGAATAGATGGTGGGGTTTTCGTGTGCGGGCCCGGCGGGTTTTAAAACACAATTAACTCTATTTAAACATCCCGGGGGGCATATAATAGGCGGAAATGTATGATTATTAGTTAATTCAGATAATTAACTAATTCCATGGTTATAAAGGAAATAGGGGTCGCGGTGGGGTTAAAATGTCGGGTGAAATGCCAGGTGGATGAGCCACGTTGGCGCGGGATTTTCCAAAGTTTAGTTTCGAAAAACTTCAGGTTTTATTTATATTTTGGGTTTAAACATATATATCGTATGTTTGAAGTTTATTTTTCATATATATGTTTTTATTTTATTATATGGTAATTTAACAAATGTAATTAACTTACCATAGGGGCGGGTTTACGATATAAAGATATAATTTAACCAAAGGGCTTATATAGTGGGTTTTTATTGGAATGCAAGGGGAAATAATTACTTTGGTTAAACTTTATAATAGAGGGTTTTTTTGGGGTATTTATAAAAAAGGAGTTATATACTTAGGATAGGGCATTTGACTAGGGATTTAGTAAATAGAGCTAAACATTAATATGACCAAGGGACAAGGGAACTCAAAACACTTTGCACATCTAAGAAAGTGATAATTTTTGAAGTAATTTGCAATATCTCATCTTCAACACTTGAACTTAGAATAGTAAGTTATTTTGATGGATTTTATGGAATTTTGCATGATTTTCCTAAGTAAAATAGGATTTTACTTAGGAAATTTTTAAAGGTGAATGATTATAATGATAAATTATCTCAAGTACTTAGGTCTTTTTGATCATTAGGCCGAGGGTCCGGTCCCTCCAAAAGTCAAGGAAATGCCTTGAGCCCTTTTGATCTCCAAATACCTTAGTATTTTGGGGGAAATTAGTAAAACTTTTGAGGGAAAAGTGATGAGGGAAGTTAATGAGTTTGACTTTGCTTGCTATGATTTTCCAGTGTATTTCCTGCTTTAGTATTTGTGATGAAAGTAAAGGATTAAAAACATGTAGCAGCATCATTCATCAGATAACACTTTGCAGCACCATCTACCTACCCTATCTACTTAACACTACCATTTTCTCTTCTTTATTAGGGTGCATTTAGACTTGCAAACCCTTTTCAATCTTTTCTTTTTACATGATAAATCTATCTATTTCTACCCTTATTACATCCAAGGGCTCAGATTAAACTGTTGAGCACCTCTTATTAACTCTACCTATCTACTTATCTGCCAAGATTAAACTGTTTGGTCAGATATTTATTCTCTATTCTATAACATGAAATTGAAATATGAATAAGTCAAGTTTAAACAGTTTGACCCTTCATAAATTGTGGCAAAATTTTGACAAGCTGCACACAATTGCTTATTTACAAAAATGAAATAGTAGTGGCATTTGGATTTGCACACTTTCCTTGGTCTATTTTTTGTTTGGGGTTCATTTCTTTCACTTTTTTGACCATTTTTATTTTTCTTACCCTTTGATTTTTCTTTTAGGGTATACCCTCTTTACATTTTTTAAATTTTTTGATTTTTTGGTTTTTCAAGAATATGGAACACCTTTGCTCAAGAAAAAGGTTTGAACATATTCCATAGTTCAATCAAGAAAATCATGAAAAATGACACCTATTGGTATAGGAGACTAACACTGGCTCCACTTGGGGATGGCTTTTCCTTGTGAAAAGTCAAGAACAGCAGGTCAGATGCCTCAAAATGTCTTCAAACTGAAACTATGAAATCTTCCTTCTTCTGGTAGCTTTATTGTACATATGATAGTGAAACTTTTTGAAGATTAGGGCCTTCACTTCGGGCTTCAACTTCAAGAAGTCACCCTCCACTCAAAACTGAAAACTTTGTTTCCCAGTTAGAAATCTTCTGCCTTGTTCCAATCCCAAACATGCATTTGTTGTGGTTGAAAATCTTGACTTGAATATAGTCCTTTTTCTGCAACCTGAAATCTGATCTGAAACTAAAACAACACACAAAAATTTTCAAACCAACTTAATGAAAAACTAGCTGAAAATTGAAAACTAAAAAAAAAATGCTCAAAATTCTAAGCTTATTAGCACTCATTTACCTACTCTAATCTACTAAAAATCTTATTGAATCGGGTAATACAAAAATGCCAATGAAGCCAATCAAGTAGCTGTAAAAATAAATGGATAACTTGATTGCTTGTGATCAAAATTGGAAGTATGTTATGATCATGTGCCTTTATAATAAATGATATGATGTGTAAAGGCCACTTTTGATGTATTTGATCCTTATAGAGAAAACATGTTTGCATATTTGGGCTCAAAATATTCTCCATATAATCTGATATAGGATCAATAAAAGCATGATGTATGTTATTTACTTCTAGGCCTTCCATGACTAATTGTTCAATTGAATTATGAATATTAGACCATGAAATTATTTCTTCAGTCTTGTGTTTGAAAGAATAATCATCTTCAATATGCAAGTCAAAAGATAGTACAATTTCCTCTTGCTTTGGAGAAGGAAGATTTTCAAAGAAATCTTTAGGATTTCGGAAATTGTATGACTGAATTTGAGAATGCAAAAGTTTGATTTCATTTTCATAATTTTCAGAAATTATATCAAGAAGCCATTTTTTAACTCGAGGAGAACATTTTCTTGATTTAAAAAGAAGAAAGAAAGCTCTTAGAAAATCCTCATCAAACTGAAGTTTTGATAACTCATCCCTAAATTCATTTAAGATTTCATCAAATGAAAGATTTTCCACAAACCCTGTCATCCAGTATCACTATTAATGCTTTGGAATATAGATTATTTGGTTGTGGAATTGCTCTGAAACTTCAAGCTATGGATCTCTGATCAACAGTGTCTTGATTGGAAATTGATATCAAAAGATTCAGAAGAATGATGCTCAAATGTGCATGGTGATTTTATATTTACAATTTTCAAAAGAGATAAATTAAAAACTACTCTAAGATCTTCTCTAAAATACAATATACATTGGAAAACCATATCAATTTAGAAAGAACATAATGTCTTGGATAACAATCCAAGTTGAAAGCCTGATCTTCCCATATTGTTCTTCCAGGTTGATTCCTCCAGTGGAGTCTTAGTAGTGAAATTGATTTTGGAGTCGCCAGGTGGATGATTTTAAACTTTGTGTGTTTGATCACTGTCCACCATCATAGATCAGATCTAAACCTGTAAAACAATTCTGAAGAAAAAGTTAGTTATTCAGGAAACCAAATTTTGAGTATTTTATGATTATTTTGTTTGGAATACAATGAAAGTACAACTTCAGCAAATTCTTCAAGAAATTTAAGATTTTTGATTAAAATTTTCTCAAAGATTTTTTAAACTAGAGAGTCTGATTAAACATTTGAAACTAAGGTTCAATGTATACGCTAAATCAGAGATAGACTGAAGCAACTTTTATTTACTTTTGCAATTGCAGAGCAAAAGCAATTTCAAAGGCTACCTGGCTGATCTTCAGACTCTGTCTATAGCTTATAAGTGAACAATATTAACAATTAAAATGATTCATCTCCCCAGTGGAGTCGCCACTATGTTATCACTTAGGTTTTCCTTGAAGTTGTAAGAAAAGGAAAGTATACTCGAGGTAACCACAAACCAACCTTCAGATGCAGAATCTAGCCAATCTGCATCCAGAGAGGGCTCTCTCTTTATGATTTATCTTTGTTCTTAGAAGTTTTTAGGCTAGTTATAGATCCAAGAGTTTGTTTTGAGAAATGGTGGAATCCACAAACTAAGGGCAAGGTTGAAGTTTTTCAGTCCATTGGGCTATGGAGTCAAAGGATGGCTTTACTGGATTTCTATTCTAAGCACAAGATGGTATTACAGGGCAAGATAGCTAGACAGAGAACAATCCTTAAAATTTAAAGTGGATGGGATGATCTTGAAGGGATGAAAGACAACTAAGAATCTTTCACCATGTTCAAAAGAAAGAAATGAGATGACTACAAACAAAGAGCAATGAAGAATTCTTTATTATAGTAATCAACAATGTTTAAATTAGCAAAGCAAGAGCATTTAAGAATTCATGCTTATAAGCAATTTAGAGGAAAACATTAAGAACAACCACATCTGAAATCAGAGTACAATTAAGTAAATTCTGATTCAATCCTTTATGTAAATTATTCAGAAATGGACATAATGATATTAGAAACTGCTATAGAACTTAAGACAAAGAGTAGAAAAACTTATTGAACTGTAGTCCAACACATGAATCCTGTAACAAGTCCTGTGCTTCAAATCGTCATCCAGTAAGCCACGAATAAATTTCTCCAAAATGCTTTTATTCCGAAAATCTCAATGTTACAGCAGAGTAATAGAATCCACCCTCAATACTCTCTTTGAGGGTTTATTTATACACTAAATAATTGAAAATATCTCACACTATCCTAGCCCATAATTTGGGGTGACTAAGGAGTAATTTACAAGTAAACAGGAGACAAATGGTCTCGTAGATAGAATAATAAGTAACTGCTGATGGGCTGTTCCCTTTCTTTATGGATGTGCTGGAGGCAAGTGCTGAAAAAGGGTTTGTTGCTGTCTTCTGGAGTAATTTCTTTGCTTGTTTGATACTCTTTGTCTTTACGGATACTCTTTAACCTGTGTAACTGATACTCTTTCATATGTACTCATTTTTACCATTTACCTGATATTAAAGATAAATTCTCATCCTGAAAATAACTTTTATAGAATTTCTAATAAGTCTCTCCAAGATGAATCGTCTGGTATCACAGTCCTTTTGAGTTTTCTCAATGTCTCATCTGCTTCTGTGAGTTTGTAAAAGGTGGGCTCATTGGGAAATAGATACTTTATTTCATGTTCAAAATGAAATAAATTCCTCACTCTATCATAGATATTTCTCCTTGTTGGTAATGTTGATTGTGGTAAACTAGGAGAACAAGCAGCTGTATTTTGAGCATGAGCATTTATTTTCTTTACATAGGTTTCCAAGTCCATTATTTGATCCTCTAAGAGCATAGGACTTGGTAACCCACTGTCCAACAAAGCTTGAAATTTCTCTCTGAAAATATTGATATCAACCAAAATATCTGTGCACTTCCTTTCTAAATTCTGCATGAAAGTTCTCTTGATGAAAACTCTCTTTATTTCTAAAACTGTGCCTGTCCTGTCATCAATCCCTAACACTGCAAGTTGTTGCTTTGTCCGGGTGTTCAAAAATTGAATAAGCTGATTGGCCTGCTCAGGCCTGCCTCTTAATTCATTTCTGGTTCTGTTTATTTCTTCTTGGGCTATTTTAACCAACTCATTTTGTTCAAAAATAGCTTGAATAGAGGGCCAAATACCCTTTATTAACTCAATGATATTACCCCAAAGAATGTCATTTATTTCCTTTAAAGGCTTTTCCAATGAAAGATCTTTTTCCAAAGCCTGAACCAATTTTTCTAATATTTTTATTTCCCTGGTGTTATCAGCAACTGTCTTTTTAGATGTATCATATTTCTCCTCCAATTTTACTAATTGCAATTTCGTGGTTTGAAGTTCTGTGACCCTTAGTTGTAGACTTTCCATTTGTTTTATTAATTCATCGGAACTCAAACCAGAAGTGTTTACCTGGGATGGCTGTGTTTGCTGACCTATTGTTGTAGTACCTGTGGTTGATGTCTGCCTGATAGTTTCCTGTTCCTGCAAAGCTTGTTCCAATTCCTTCTCCGTTTCACTTAGTCGCTCAGTCATATTTAGGAGCAACTCCATTATTTCTTCCTGTGACTTCCCTTTTAGAACTTCTTGGGTCTGAGGGTGCCTTGAGGCTGGCAATTTTAGCTGCTTCCTCAGTGCAGCTATGTCATCATCTTTCTTCTTTATTAATGCCTCAATACTTTTAATGTCTTTGGGGTTGTGACCCAAACCAATGATTATGTCTTCTAAAGACTTTATTCTGTTATCTTTGGCCTGTGAAGAGGCCTTCTCAATTTGTAATTGTGCAGTTGTGTTATTCAAAGAATCCTGCAGCGTTATAGCTGCCATGGCCTTATTGGTAAGAGTGGAATAGACCATTTCCCCAGTTTGTCTGTGTAGCTATATCTGGTCCAGAGGATGGATGTCCTTTGCCAAAACTTCAAAATTTGTCCTGATGTAGTCAGCTGCAGTAATGGGTTTTGGCACCTTTGACTTGAAGTGGCTCATTATCATTTTGCCTTGTGACATGTCAAATGCTGACATTAGCCTTTCTTGATTATGGGGAGCCATTTTCAAATATTGATCATATACCTTCATTCTTAATGGATCATTCTTTGCTTTAATATTAATGAAGGTTCTTTTAATATCCCCTGTATCTGTTTTTGGTGGTCTGAAAGAGGATACCTCAGTACTTAATTGCTTTTGTAAAGCCTTTCCTTTCTGTCCTGTGTTTGTTTCACTAACTGTGCCAGTTAGTTGACTGTCTTCCCTTCCATCATCAAACACTTCATCTATGACTTCCACATCTGGAAGTGGATCTGATTTATGTTTTTTGGATTGATGTACCTGTGAGGTCCCTTTTGGAGGTGTGGTATCTAGAACCTGCCTCTTCTTTCCTATTTCCACATTTAATGGAGTTTGCAACTCTGGAACTTGTGTGTGCTTTGCCTGTGTGGGAGAAACCTGTGATTGTTCAGGTGCTTTGGAAGTTTGTGGTTTCTCCGCCATGACCAAAGTTTCAATGACCTGGATTGCAGGTTCCTTTCCTTTGCCCTTTGATTCTGCTGCAACTGATGAACTGCTTTCCTGTAATGTGTGCTGTAGAGTTGCTGCTGAAGAAGTGCCAATGTAGGGTACCTGCACTTGACCACAAGATTCTAGGTCATACTTCTTCTCGATATCTTTCATAATTTTGTTCATTTTGTCAGCTTCACTTTCTTCCTCAACAAGTGTTCCTTCAACCCATTCATCTTGGTTAGCATATTGCTCTATATCAGGAATCTTGTGGTGGATATAAGGGGAAGATTTGTTCTTTAATATTTTTTCACAGATGAAACCAAATGGGTCATAAGGAACCCAACGAAAACTTCTTTGAAATTTGCAGCGATTTTGTAATATATCCTCTGCTTCTTGCTCAGCTTCTCTAGAATTGCAGATGTAGGGACCTAATTGGCTTTTAATCCGAAGTTGAGCTTTCTTTTTCACACTACAAAAATGGATCACATCTGAATTGTTCATTTGCCTGAAATATTCCAAGGCAAATAGTCTCATGGGTACATACTTTGGTAACTTGAATGGATGTAATTCACATCCATAGATTCTGATGACCGTATGGTCTTGATACAAATACCAATCCCCCACTTTATAGGTCCTTGAAAGTTGCAAGGTCTTCCTTATTTCATTACTGAGTCTTGGGGGAGGAATCCCTGTCAACAATGTAGTTGGAGGATATACAAAAAGATCTATGAACTCAGAATAGGAATAAGGAGACTCATAAGAATGGATTATGGGAGACCAAAATATAACTGACCTTGGGTTTCCCTTGGCATCAAGTTTTTGAACAGGGAAAGGGAACCTTTCTGACTGATAGTAGATAATGAGATGATAGATGACTGAGGAATATTTAAAAACTTTTTCATCATCTAGCCTCATGAACTGATCATGGATCTTGTTGGCTATGAAGGAGGCAAAGTCATATTTAATCTCAGGAGGTTGCCCAGGAGTAAAAATGGATAGAAAAACCAAGGTTATCTCATCAACATATTCACTAGTGTTGAAGCCCAAGACAAAAGATATCATATTGAGGATGAGTCTTCCCAATTGATTGAAATAATAAAAACCATAGGGAGGAGGTCCCTTAGGTTGGTGTTCAGGCAACATGAAATTCTGGCACATGGATTTTAGCTTTTCTGGAGTTAATTGCCTAGTCTTCTCAATCAATTCTTCCATAGACAACGGTGCTAGTTCTTGGTCTGGTTCAAAGTGTAGCATTGCATTGATAGCCTGGGGAGTAATGGGAAACAAAACACTCTGATCAGGAGCTATTACAGCCCTTTGAGTGGGATCATAGTTTGAATGGAAATAGTGGATGATTTATGGGAAAAAAATGGTACTGAAGGGATGAGATACCTTGGGAGATTGGATTCCCACAACCCAATGAGATCTTGCCCCTTTGAGTATTCGTCTCTGCAGCGACAATAACTCAAAAAGGGACTTTCATCAAAATGCAAGTCTTTAATTTGGAAATCTTTATCTACCAAAGGTAAATATTCCAATTCACGGTGAGGGGCATTCAGTGGAGTTATATTCAAAGCTGTCGGGGCCTCCATTTTGGTTCTTGTGGATTCAAAACGGAGGTTTCTGGTTCTCTTCACAGGCCGGGCGTGATTTCTAAAATGAAGGAAATTAACACAAATGCAGTTTCAGGGAGCAATTGCACAGTTTTAAAACCTCTGGGGAAGATCTCAATGATGAGTTTTAATCACTAATTCAGCGAAAAACAAAGAAAACAGAGTTTTTCTTGTAGTTCGGGGCGGAATAGGATAAATACCTGTTTTTTGGAAGAAAGATGGTTCTTAACAGGTAATCAGACGGTAGCAGAAGGACGCTTGAACGCAGGTCTGGCGGATTTATGGAGCGAAATTGAATGGAACAGTGGATTTCAATGAAAATTCGAAAACCGTAGCAGAGAGCACAGTCGCGTTTAATAACGAAAATAATGGAAAAAACATGAAAATTGGCTTTATTTACAAGTTAAAAGGGTTTTTTAGTTTTTCGAGGAGTGACGTCATCAATGTACGGGCTGACGTATGGTGGAGGGGCCGGGCGGTAAGTGGTAAGTCCCCGCACCGCTTATGAGCAAAGGCAGTATTAACTGTGAGGGCAGCGATTCCACAAAGTTGTTGACGCGTGGACGGGTGACTAGTCAAATACCACTAATCCCCCGCTGGTTAAAATGCTGACAAGGGATGGGTAGCGGGATGAACGCTAGCCGTAGATCTTACAGTGAGAGATCGGACGGTGGAAAGGACGAATAGATGGTGGGGTTTTCGCGTGCGGGCCCGGTGGGTTTTAAAACACAATTAACTCTATTTAAACATCCCCGGGGGCATATAATAGGCGGAAAGGTATGATTATTAGTTAATTCAGATAATTAACTAATTTCATGGTTATAAAGGAAATAGGGGTCACGGTGGGGTTAAAATGTCGGGTGAAATGCCAGGTGGATGAGCCACGTTGGCGCGGGATTTTCCAAAGTTTAGTTTCGAATAACTTCAGGTTTTATTTATATTTTGGGTTTAAACATATATATCGTATGTTTAAAGTTTTATTTTTCATATATATGTTTTTATTTTATTATATGGTAATTTAACAAATGTAATTAACTTACCATAGGGGCGGGTTTACGATATAAAGATATAATTTAACCAAAGGGCTTATATAGTGGGTTTTTATTGGAATGAAAGGGGAAATAATTACTTTGGTTAAACTTTATAATAGAGGGGTTTTTGGGGTATTTATAAAAAAGGAGTTATATACTTAGGGTAGGGCATTTGACTAGGGATTTAGTAAATAGAGTTAAACATTAATATGACCACGGGACAAGGGAACTCAAAACACTTTGCACATCTAAGAAAGTGATAATTTTTGAAGTAATTTGCAATATCTCATCTTCAACACTTGAACTTAGAATAGTAAGTTATTTTGATGGATTTTATGGAATTTTGCATGATTTTCCTAAGTAAAATAGGATTTTACTTAGGAAATTTTTAAAGGTGAATGATTATAATGATAAATTATCTCAAGTACTTAGGTCTTTTTGATCATTAGGCCGAGGGTCCGGTCCCTCCAAAAGTCAAGGAAATGCCTTGAGCCCTTTTGATCTCCAAATACCTTAGTATTTTGGGGGAAATTAGTAAAACTTTTGAGGGGAAAGTGATGAGGGAAGTTAATGATTTTGACTTTGCTTGCTGTGATTTTCTAGTGTATTTCCTGCTTCAGTATTTGTGATGAAAGGAAAGGATCAAAAACATGTAGCAGCATCATTCATCAGATAACACTTTGCAGCACCATCTACCTACCCTATCTACTTAACACTACCACTTTCTCTTCTTTATTAGGGTGCATTTAGACTTGCAAACCCTTATCAGTATTTTTCTTTTTACAAGGCAAATCTATCTAATTCTACCCTTATTACATCCAAGAGCTCATATTAAATTGTTGAGCATCTCTTATTAACTCTACCTATCTACTTATCTGCCAAGATTAAACTGTTTGGTCAGATATTTATTCTCTAATCTACAACATGAAATTGAAATATGAGTAAGCCAAGTTTAAACAGTTTGACTTATTCATGAATTGTGGTAAAGGTTTGACAAGCTGCACACAATTGCTTTGTTACAAAAAATGAAATAGTAGTGGCATTTGGATTTGCTCACTTTCCTTGGTCTATTTTTGCTTGGGGTTCATTTCTTTCACTTTTTGACCATTTTATTTTTCTTACCCTTTGATTTTTCTTTTAGGGTATACCCTCTTTACATTTTTTAAATTTTTTAATTGCTTTGTTTTGGTTTTCAAGAATATGGAACACCTTTGCTCAATAAAGAAGGTTTGAACATATTCCATAGTTTCCATCAAGACAATCATGAAAAATGAAACCTATTGGTATAGGAGTCTAACAGAAGTTGTAAGAAAAGGAAAGAAACCCGAGGTAACCACTAACCAACCTTCAGATACAGAATCTAGCCAATCTGTATCCAGAGAGGGCTCTCTCTTTAAAATTTAGCTTTGTTGCTAGAAAATATTAGGCTAGTTATAAGTTCAGGGGTTTGGTTTGAATTTGAATGGTGGAATCCGCCAACTAAGGGCAGGATTGAGTATTTTCAGGCCATTGGGATATGGAGTTGAAAAGATAGATTTAATGGATTAATATTCTACACACAAGATGGCTTTGCAGGGCAAGATAGCCAAACAGAGAACAATTTTTAGAAATTAAAGTGAGTGGAATGGATTTTGCAGGGATGAAAGGAAATTAAGAATCTTTCAACATGTTCAAAGAAAGAAAGTGAATGATTACAAATAAAGAGCAGCTAAGAATTCTTTACTATAGTAATCAAAATGTTTAAACTAGCGAAACAAGAACAATTAAGAATTCGTTGCTTATAACCAGTTTAGAAGAAAACATTTAGAATAATCACAATTGAAATCAGAGTACACTTAAGTAAATTATGATTTATTCTTTTATGTCAATTATTCAGAAATGGAACACAGTGATATTATAAACAGATATAAAACTTAAAACATAGGATAGAAAGACTTAGTGAATTGTAGTTTGACACATGAATCCTGCAAAAAGTCTTGAGCTTCAAATCATCATCCAGCAAGCCACAAAGAAGTTTCTCCAAAACACTTTTATTCCAAAAAGTCAATGTTACAGCAAAGTAGAAGAATCCCCCCTCAATAAGTCAATCGAGGGCTTATTTATACAAAATATTATTTAAAATATCTCATAATAAAAGAGATATAATCTAGGGTGACTAATGAATAAGTTACAAAAATAGAGACAGATGGTCTCGTAAATAGGATAAATCAGCTGATGTTGTGTGCTGTCTTCCTCCTTTTTAGAATGTGCTGGAAGCAGTTCCTTTGTTTTAGCTCGTTGCTGTCTTCTTGAGTAATTCTTTTCTGACTGCCTTGCTTGTCTGATACTCTTTTATTCTTACTGATACACTTTAACTACTGAACTGATACTCTTTGAGCTTTATTCACCTATTTATCCTTTATCAATATATACCTCAATAAAATAGGCAAAAATATCACCCAAGGATAAATTTTATAAAAGTTCCATCATCTCATCCCACCATTGAACTTCTAGCACTCTGGTTCTTTGCAATTTTCTCAATGTTTCATCAGCTTCGGTGTATTTGAAAAAATTATGCTGATATGGAAACAAATGTTTTATTTCATGTTCAAGATAAAATAAATTCTCCAATTTTTCATAAAGACTTTTCCCTATTGGAAATGTTCCTTCTGCTGTACTGGTTGAAGAACTGGCTTGATCATCAACCTGTTTGTTTGTTTTCTTAACAAAACTTTCCAAATCCATTAATCTACCTTCTTCAATAACAGGACTAGGAAAACCTTTATTTAACACAACATCAAATCTTTCTTTGAAGGTAAAAATTTCTTGCTGCATGTCTGAAAACTTTCTTTCAAGATTTTTCATAAGAGTCCTTTTGGTAAAAACTCTTTTGATTTCTAAGATGGTTCCTGTTCTGTCATAAATTCCAAATTCTGCAAGTTGCTGCTTATTCTGAGTATTCAAAAAATTGATAAGTCTATTCGCTTCTTCTGGCATATTCCCTAGCACTTCCCTTGCTTTCTCAATTTCTTCCAGAGCCATTCTGACTAAATACTGTTGTTCATATATTATTTGAATAGAAGACCAAACGTTTTTTATTGATTGAATAATGTTATACCAAAGAATTTCTTTTAATTCACATAAAGGTCTTTCCATTGTAAGATCATTTTCCAATGCTTTAACTGTTTTTTCTAGTTTTTTTATTTCTCTTGTCTTCTCAGCAACATTCATTTTTTATTGATCATATTTATTTTCCAGAGTAGAAAGATGAGACTTTAAGCTTTGGAGTTTTGTCACTTGCAGTTTTAATTCATTCATTGCTTTGATTAATTCATCAGAACCCTTATCAGAAGTGTTCACCTGTGTTAGCTCTGCTTGTTGGCCTGTGATTGATGTACCTGTTCCTATGGCTGCCTGTATTGTTGTTACTGGAATAATGGAATCTTTATCTTTTAGTGCTTGGTCAAGTTATTTTTTTGTTTCAGCAAGTCATTCATTCATTTTTAAAAGTAAGTCCATCACCTCTTCTTTTGAATTTTTCTTCATGATTTATTTAGTTTGAGGGTGTCTTGAAGCTGGTAATTTCAATTGTTTCCTTAATGCAACAATGTCGTCATCTTTACTCTTGATCAATGCTTCAATGCTCTTGACATCCTTGGGATTATGACCCAAACTGATAATTATTTCCTCCAAAGATTTTATCCTGTTATCCTTTTCTTGGGAAGAAGATTTCTCAATCTGCAACTGGGTATTGGTGTTGTTCAAAGAATCTTGCAAGTTATGAGCTGCCATTGCTTTGTCAGTAAGTGTAGAATAGATCATTTCTCTAGTCTGCTTGTGTAATTCAATTTGATCTAATGGATGAATATCTTTTGCTAGGACCTCAAAATTGGTCCTGACGTAATCAACTGTTGTCTGTGGTTTTGGCACTTTAGATTTGAAATGGCTCATTAACATTTTCCTAGTTGAATGTCAAAAGCTGACATCAATCTCTCTTGATTTTGTGGAGCCATTTTAAGATACTGATTATACACCTGGACCCTTAGTGGATCATTCCTTGCTTTTATACTGATAAATGTCTTTTTTATGTCTCCTGCATCTTTCATTGGAGGTTTAAAAGAAGATATTTCTGTACTTAGCTACCTGTGTATTGTCTTTCCTTGAAGACTAGAGCATGTACCACTAACTGAACTTGTTTGCTGACTATCTTCTCTTTCTAGAATATCAATGATTTCTTCAAATGATTCAACTTCTGGAAGTGGATTCAGTTTCTGCCTTTTAGCTTGAGGCTGTTTTGAAGATTCCTTGGGAGGAGTAGGACCTTCAGCCTCTATTTTCTTGCCCTTTTCAATATTCAGTGGAGTTTGCAAGTTTGGCATTTCTACTGGATTGGTTTGAGGAGGAACCTGTACTTGTCCTTGAACCTTAGATGTTTGAGGTTGTTCAGTCATTTTGAATGTTTCAATCACTTGTATTTCAGGCTCTTTCTCTTTTCCCTTGGATTCAACTGCAATTGATGGAATGTTTTCCTGTAATTTCTGTTGAAAATTCCCTGCTAAAGAAGGACCAATGTCTGGTAACCGCACTTGCCCAAAAAATTCTAGGTCAAGCATTTTTCCAAGATCTTTCATTAGATTTTCCATATTGACTTCTTCACTATCCTGTTCAATTAATGTTCCCTCCACCCATTCATCTTTATTAGCATACTGTTCAATTTCTGGAATCCTATGATGGATGTAAGGTGCTGACTTATTTTTCATTCTTTTGTCACAAATGAAGCTGAATGGGTCATAAGGGGCCCAGTAGAAACTCTTTTGCAATCTGAAATGGTCTTCTAGTATTCTTTCAGCTTCTTGTCCAACATTCCTAGAATTGCATATAAATGGACCTAATTGACCTTTGATTCGGAGTTGGGCTTTCTTCTTTGCATTACAAAAATGAATAATATTAGAGTTATTCATTTTCCTGAAGTACTCTAAAGAAAAGAGTCTCATAGGAACATACTTTGGCAATTTAAATGGACATAATTCACATCCATATATTCTGACTTCTGTATAATTTTGGTACAAGTACCAATCACCAATTTTGTAATGTTTTGAAAGTTGCAGAGTTTTCTTAATTTCATTGCTGAGTCTTGGAGGAGGAACTCTTGTCAACAAGGTAGTTGTAGGTTGTATAAACAGATCAATGAATTCATTGTAGGAATAAGGAGAATCTTTGGGAATATGGGTGATAGCTGACCAAAATATGACAGACCTGGGATTTCCTTGGACATTAAGCTTTTGAACATGGAAAGGAAAGTTTTCAGATTGGTAATATAGCATGAGATGGTAAATGACTGAATAATACTTGAACACTTTCTCATTCTCTAATCTCATGAATTGATCATGGATTTTGTTGGCTATATAAGATGCAAAGTCATATTTGACAGCAGGATGCTGTCCAAGAGTGAAGATAGACAATAATACTAGAGTTAACTCATCAACATACTCACTAGTATTAAAGCCGATGATAAAAGAAATCATATTCAGAATGATCTGGCCTATTTTAGTAAAAAAGACACTAGCATAGGGAGGTGGGCCCCTGGGCTGATGTTCAGGTAACATGAAAGTCTGACAGATGCGTTTTACCTCTTCAGGGGACAACTGAGTAGATTTTTCAAGAAATTCTCCAATGGTCAAGGGAGTGAGGTTTTGACCAGGTTCAAAATGGAGCATATCATTGATAGACTGAGCAGTAATAGGGAAAAGGACATTCTGGTTTGGGGATAAAACTGCTCTCTGAATTGGATCATAATTAGCATGGAAATAATGGATAATTTGAAGAAAGATATGGACTGAGGGTAAAAGGTATCTCGAGAAATTAGATTCCCATAACCCAATAACGTCCAAGCCATTCAAATAATTATCTCTGCAGCGACAATGAATTCGAAGGGGGCTTTCACTGAAAACTAAGTCTTTGATCTGAAAATATTTATCCACTAATGATAAGTAATCCAAATCTCTGTGGGGCGCGTTCAATGGGGAAACATTTAAGGCTACAGGAACTTCCATTCTTGGTTCTTGTGTATTCAAAGATGGAAATTCGGGGGTTTTTATGAAAATTTAGCAGAATTACAGGTTTCGACGGGGAAACAGGTATAATTGCAAGTTCGGGAATATAATTTACATTTTTAGGACCAAGGAATGAACTAGCAATCAATTTTACTCTATTTCAGTGGAAAAACAAGGAAAGTCGAGTTTCTTTCAGAGTTCAGTGCGAATTTAGGATAAATACCTGTTTTCTTGAAGATAACAGGTACTGGTTAAGGTGGACAGTCTTCTTGAATGCTCGGCAGCAATTGTCTTTGACAGGATAGAGGTTGGCGGACTTCACAAATTTGAATTTCTAATTTTTCAGTAGGGAGAGTGTATTTGTTTTCTGCGTGCAGAATAGTGAAAATGACGCGAATTTTTGTTTTATTGGCAAAGTCAAACGGGGGTGAATTTTTTGTTATTTTATGGGATGACGTCAGCGTGTACAGGAGGTGAGTCCCTGGGAAAACAGTGGTAAGCGGTTTTATTCCGCACCGCTTTTGAGGGGAAGAAGTTTTGGGCGGATAGGCAGCGAAGTGATACAGTAATCAACACGTAGCCAAACACTGTTTGGAATACCGCCGACATTTCGCGAGTTATCTTTCGGACGGAGGATGGGTAGTGGAATTGATGTGAGCCGTCGATCATGGGCGGGTTGATCTAACGGCGGATAGAATGGGGAGATGGCGGAGTGTTAATGTGCGGGAGTTCAATGTAATTAACGTTAATTAATTATTTCGGGCAGGATTTGATTGGCTGGAGGTTTGGCTATTTAATTAATCATGTGGATTAATTAAATCCCTTGTACGATGGACTGTCGGGGGTAATGCACGCGGGATGGGTTAATTTATTTATTTTTTGTTTTAAACATATAAATTATACGTTTAAAAGATTTTCCATATATTTTTATTTATACAATAAATAAATCAATGTGATTCATTTATCGTAGGGGGGCGAGAATAATATTAAGGTTATATTTTAGCCAAAAAGGGGGTATAATGTGGGTTTTTGATTTGAATAAGTGGGAATAAATAATTTTGGCTAAAATAGTTATAATACATGGGTTCTTGGGATATTATTATATAGGGAGTTATATAAAATAGGATAAGGTGATTTTTATAAGGAGTTTATAAATAAAATCAATGTGAATATGACAAAGGGACAATGTAAACAAAAAATACTTAAATATAACCAAGAAAGTGAAGATTCAAAAGTAAATGGCGTTATTATACTTTCATCACTTAGACTTAGAATAAAAAGTAATTTTGAGGGCTTTTCATGAAATATTGAAGGATTTTCCTACGTAAAATGGGATTTTACTTAGGAAAAGATTTTTGAGAGGTGAATGAGATTTTGATAATAGATAACTTCAAGTACTTAGGTCTTTTCAATTATTGGGCCGAGGGTCTGGTCCCTCCAAAAGTCAAGGAAATGCCTTGAGCCCCTTTAATTTTCAAATACCTTAGCACTTAGGGGAAATTAGTGAAATCTTTAGGGAAAATGAGAGGGGAAATTAATAATTTTGACTTTGCTCTGCTGTGAACTTTTTCCAATGTAGTATCTGCCTTTGCACTTGTGATGAAAGTAAAATTGAACATATTTAGAACCATCATTCATCACAGGTAATTCTGCAACAACATCTACCTACCCTACCTACTTACTCTACCATTTTCTCTTCTTTATTAGGGTGCACTTAGACTGGCAAACCCTTTTCAATCTTCTTTTTCTTTTACATGGAAAACCTATCTAAGTCTACACTTATTACATCCAAGGGCTCAGATTAAACTGTTGAGCACCTTTTATTAAATCTACCTATCTACTTATCTGCCAAGATTAAACTGTTTGGTCAGATTTTTATTCTCTATTCTACAACATGAAATTGAACAATGAATGAGTCAAGTTTAAACAGTTTGACTCTTCATAAATTGTGGCAAAAGTTTGACAAGCTGCACACAATTTTGTTTATTACATTAGAGCAAAAAGTAGTGGCATTTAGAGTTGCACACTTTCCTTGGCCTTTCTTTTGGTGGGGTTCATTTTTTTTTTTCACTTTTTTGGCCAATTTTATTCTTTTACCCTTTGATTTTTCTTTTAGGGTATACCCTCTTTACATTTTTTAAATTTTTTGATTTTTTTTGAATAATATGGAACACCTTTGCAACAAGAAAAAGGTTTGACATATTGCATACTTCAACAAGTCTATCATGAAAAATGACACCTATTGGTATAGGAGTCTAACACCTTCAAATTAAGAAAGTCTTGAATAAGAGAAACATGATGAATAATTTGGAAGATAGGTGTAAAGATATGAACTTATCCATCACATGATTTTGAGCCAAATACAAAGTATTATCAGAAGCAGGTTTACCAAACATTCATGCATTGAATGACAAATTAATGCCACAGAAGGATTATGATTAGAAAATCAGAGCTCATGCTAAAGAGCAAGCTAAACAACCTTTGCCACAAGGATCTCCAAGTGGCAAAGTACTACTTCAATATTTTGAAAATTTATTCTTTTTGGAAAATGAAAGCAAGCATATGTTCATAGTAAAGCCAAACTTTGCCAAATATACAGAGGCTGATGAAAGTTACAGGAAACTAAAGAATATGAAGATCCCCACTGTTGAACAGTGGCAAGAATTCATAGATTTGATGTGAATTTGATAGGTAAATATGCAAGAAAATCACATTAAAAATTCATATTCTACTGTTACTTTATGGTAAAAAAATCAGTGTCAAAGTGTATCAGGGTCAAAGTGTATCAGTAAAATCAAATTGTTACTGCTGGTCATTTGTCAATTACAACAGTGAAATAGTGGAAAGCAGAGATAAAGAGTATCATAATAGAAGGTGAAAAGGAGGAGTATTCTACAAGTCATCTTCCATGAAAAGATGCACCTAATGTTAGCTATGCTCACAGCACATCAAAAATCAGTTTAGATAAGATAGAAAGTTCTATTTTTCCTTGTAAAATAGGATAGCTTGAAAATTGTTTTGCTGCTATCCCTCTTCTTATGTTCTCTTTCCTATTTTTCCTTAAAACATTATCTCAAATTCTGAGATATTTTGTAAACAATGTATGTGTATAAATACTTCATCATTCGAATTATTCAGTGTGGAATAAAATTTCTCAAGACTACTATAGTAATTTTGTTGGACATGTTGAAGTTGGTGTGAGTCAATTAGCGAAGCAACAGACTGGAAACGAGATTAGAGACATCATAACTAAGGATTCTCGTGGTGACAAGATAAGTCTCGTATTTTTTCCTGTTTTCAGTGTTATTCTTTAAAATTTTACAAACATTCACTTAATGTGTTTCTATTCTTTAATGATCAACTAAGGAGAAATTAAACAGGATTAGTGATAATAAGCTCCCTTTTTTAAACTAGTTGGCATTTTTATGTCTTCTGCTTGATAACCAGACTATAGAATTCTTAATTTCTCTAGGTCCCAGTTTGATCCCCTTATTCAATCCTCTTTTCTGTAACTTAAGGATTCTTAAGTGCCCTTTTGTTCAGATTTCACCCATTCCATCAACAAAGCCTATTCAAATCCTTAGAAGGTAATCTATCCTGCCCTTAGTACATTTTCATCTTTAAGTCTTATTTCCTAGCTCTGCTTGCCTAGAGAGTTGAATCCATTGCCCAATGTTTTGGTAGATCCCTCTAGTTTACCTTGAAACACTTTTTATTCCTACCACACTTCTAAAATTAGTCTTATTTCTCACTCATAGCTAGCCTAAAACCCTTTACCAAAACAAAGCTAAATATTTAGGAGAGATCCCTCTCCGGAGCTCAGGAAGGCTAGATCCTGAATTCCCAAAATGGTTCTTGGTTACCCTTGTTTTTCTTAACTACAAAAATCCTCATCCCGCAACCTGAGAATTACTAGGGTGATAACATACTGGCAACCATACTGGGGAACTAACCACTCTCCAGTTTTAAGTTTAATCTTGAAGGAAGATCTTTAACTGTATCTTTTCTACTTTAAGATTAATTTTAAAGGTTGTGGGTATTTTACCCAATAAACATTTTGGCTCCCAAAAAATTCTACTACACTAGATCCAACCCTGATCCTAATCCTCCAGAGATAGTATATAATCTGGACGAGATAGGAAAAAAGAAGAAAAAACAAATTGATAGTTCTGAAACTAAGATACCTCTGAGAAGAGCTGGTTCTTTACCCAAAGAATTGGTAAGCTTATCAGACATTGATTTTGACTTAAAGTTTGAAAAATATTTATTTAGAACAAAATCTGAATCGGATTTAAAAGAAATTGTTTTAGATCCAATTTTTACTTCTTATGTGAGTGAAAAACACAAAATTATTTCTATTCCTACTAAATCAGACCAAACTGAAAGTAAAAGTCCAGTAAAAAGGGTAAGTGTCATAAAAATTAAAGACATTGAAAAAGTTGTTAAGTTAGCAAATTTGTTTTTCTAAATTTAAACCCCCAGTTTTTGAGCTATATACAACAGTCTTTCCAGCATCAGATTCTACTCTGTATGCTACCACATCATTTACTGATTCTGCTGTCAGTTCACCTCAAAATCCCATAAGCCCTGAGTTTCCTCTGCCCCATAGAATCATATACTCATCATATCCACAATCCACTGTTATTTCATCAACTGATCCATTTATCCCTGAGTTGCCCTTGCAGCCCAAAGTTGTTTATCCATCAGTTACTCAGCCCATTACAACTACCATTAGCCATACTACTTCTTTTTCATCCCCATTACCAAGCTCAAGTACATTCATTGTAGTAACCAGCACTATCCATACTACAAGTGTACCTATTAGTTCAGCTAAAATCCAAGCCATGGTAGTCCAATATGCTCCCTTGGTCTTACCTCAGAATCTCCATGACATGCCCCAGAACTATCAAAAAGATATTCCACTGTTTGATAATATTTTATAGATTACTGCACAACAACATATTACTAGAATGTCCAAATGAGGTTATTTGTTTAGAGCTTAATTGGAGAAGTAAAAACCTAGTTTAAAAGTTTAGGAGTTGGTAGCATAGCAGACCTAGCTGCATTCCATAGAGCCTTCCTAAATAAATGGGAGAAAAAGAAGAACCTTATGCAAATACTATTTGAGTTTGATGTGGTTAAGAGAGCCACAAATGAGTCTATTCAAGACTTATTCACAAGATATAACAGTGTTTACAATGCCATTCCTGCAGACCTTAAACCCACCCCGTATTCCGTGCTACTAAAATTCCCTGATTGCTTTTACGTAGACATGGCTTACCAACTTAGGGAAAGGGATGCAAATACTTTAGAATAAATGCAACAAAATGTTGTAGGTGTAGAAATTAACATACTTGCAAAGAAGGCTAGACTGAGAAATGAAAGAAGGGTTACTATTAAAGAAGAAGCATCTCACTTAGATGGTAAGTTTGATTTCATTACTAAAGCACTAGAAAAAGTAGTTGATAGATTGGATCAAATTGAAAAAAAACCACAATGGGACAATCAATCCCAGATCTGGAATCCCAATTACAGAAAAAACAACAACCCTAGAAAAGGTAAAGAGCCTTCCCCTGATCAAAATATAAGAACCCCATTTCAAGAAAACTTTGCAGAAAGCTCACAATACAGTGTTGACAAGGAGGAAGACATCAAAATTGTTATGGGGATTGATGAAAACAATACCATTTTCCTCACCGAGGAGGACCAGGAGCACTTTGAACTTCAACAGTTCAAAGTAAAATCTGTAGAATCCTATGATTATAAACAAGTTATGATTTTTCAATAAACGAAATTCGCAGTCAAGACAACCTTAGGAGCAATAAAACCAATGAAACTATCATAAAGAATAATGCTCCAAATCAAAAAGAACAAAAAAAAAGAATATTGATACTTTTAAATCAAAATTCTTGCAAATTCTTGCTAAAGATAACAAACAGAGTTCAAACCTGACCAGTCCTAAAAAGCAACAAGGCCCAAAAATTGTAGATATTACTGACGAGGTGGCACAATCTTCCAAAGATGTTCTAAAAGCTAATTCTCCCAAAGCCACCAATTCAACAACAGTCATTGAGTCAAGAAATAATCCTACTGACTTTAAAATATCAGATCCTAAATCTCTGTTCAGAATCCTAAAAGTGATAAACCTTCTGCTAACCCTGAAAATATTTCTGAAAAAATAGTTAAGGATAGCAAAAACCAAGAAACTTAGACAGAAGACAAGAGAAGAGCTCAGAACAAAGGTAAAACAATAGAAACTCAAGAAAATTCATCAAAAACCATAGTTCCCAAAGAAGAAGTGATTCAAACCATTAGATCTCAACCAACATTTAATATGCAGTCTGAAATATCCAAGTTAAAAATAGTTGTTCCCTTAGTAGAACTAGCTAAAAATGATTTGTATAGATCTATGATTTCTGATGCATTGAATGTGAATGAGAATGAAGATACAATTAACATGAATGAAGATAGGCCTGAATTTATTTTTGGTCCCAATGTAGATGGAATGCATTCAAATGGGTCGGTACCCCCATTTTATTTAAGTCTTACTATACATGACCAAATATTACACAATACTATGTTAGATATTGGAGCTTCCCACAACTTAATTCCTAGAGCTATAATGGAAACTCTTAATCTAGACATAACCAAACCCTATAAGGACATGTTCTCATTTGATTCATCCAAAGTCCAATGTATTGGTTTGATTAAAGATCTGTGTGTTAACCTAGTCCAATATCCTGGTAAGAGTATGATCATGGACGTTGTAGTAGCTGACATCCCGCCAAAGTATGGCATGCTTCTTTCTCGCTCATGGGGAGAAAAGTTGCAGGGATCTCTACAACTGGATATGAGTTATGCTACTATATTGGTATTTGGACAGCCTAAAAATCTTTACAGAGAAACCTTGATGAAGTACATGATCAGTAGTACAGACAGACCTACAAATTATCTAATTTATGGTACTCCCACTGATCTTGATTCTTTTATTCTCAGCAACTCTGATCAAAATGAAAATCCAACTGAACTTGCTGATAAAAAACTTAAAATCATGGATGATTATATTGATCATGAAGCTTTGTGGCATTTAGATTTTGATGGATCTATTAATAAATTTGGAGCTGGAGCTAGTGTTTGGATTATAAATATTGAAACAAGCCATTCTGAAGGACATGCATTTAGATTAAACTTCAAATGCACTAATAATATGGCTGAATACGAAGCTTTAATCTTAGGCCTGCAAATTATTAGAAAAAAGGGAGGAAAAAGAATAATGGTTATGGGTGATTCTGAACTAGTTATAAAGAAAATAAATGCAGAGTATTCAGTTCACAACCCCAGACTTGCAAGATACAGAGAAATAGTATTGGAATTGCTTGAAGAATTGTTAGAAGGTAATTTTGCTATCATCCCTTGAAATTAGAACATACAGACCCATTTCTTAGCAACTTTTTCCAACAGTTGTAAATTTCCTTTTTCACCATTGCAAAAATACGCTGCTGAGATTAAACATAGGCCTATTGTTCCTGATAATGTGACATATTGGAAAAAAAATTTAGAGGATGAGAAAATTTATCATTTTTTGAATAATGAGCATGAATTTCAAAATTTTCAAATCGATAACGACTGTAATATAGATTCACCTTGTGATATAGATTTAAATTTCTGTCAAATAGATGATTTAGATAATTTAGATGTACATAATTTTGAAAAGCCTACTATTTTTACTTAAAGTGACATTGATGAAATGGAAAAAGTAGACATAGAGGAATTGATTGAAGATGAAATAGATTTGATTGATTTAAAGAATAATATTTTACCCAGAGGTTTAACTCCTCTAGAAGATTTATTTGACTCCAACGATGTGCCTAAAAGGCAAAAAATGGAGCCAGTTAATTCTGACATAGAAGAGTATAACTTAGGGACAAATGAAAAACCAAGAATAATTAAATTATTCAAATACTTATCATCAAATGAAAGGGCTAAATACATTGAACTTTTAAAATAATTTCAAGATGTCTTTGCATGGAGCTATGAAGACTTAAAAACTTACAACACAAACATTATCCAACATAAAATTCCTTTAAAAGAAAATCAAAAGCCTTTTCAACAGAAACTAAGAACGATTAATCTAGTTTTGTTACGCTTAATCGAAAAAGAAGTCAAAAGAATGTTTGATGCTCAGATAATTACACTAGTCATATTTTTTGACTGGGTATCTAATTTAGTGCCAACCAGAAAAAAGACATGAGAAATTAGACTATGCATAGACTTTAGGAATCTTAATAAAGCATCCTTGAAGGATAACTACCCCTTGTCAAAAATGGACCATATTTTACAGAGGGTAGTAGGTTCTTCCAGAATCTCTTTATTAAATGGTTTCTCTGGTTACAATCGAATTCTAGTTCACAAAGATGACCAAACCAAAACTGCATTTACTACTCCATGGGGCACTTTCATGTATGTGAAAATGCCTTTTGGGTTAAAAAATGTAGGAGCTACATTTCAAAGGGCCATAGATATAGCCTTTGCCAAGGAGATACATGAGTGTTTAGTCATTTATTTGGATGATATTACTATTTTTTCTAAAAAAAATGATGATCACTTGGATCATCTGAGACAAGTTTTTATTAAATGCAGAAAATATGGTATATCTCTTAACCCTAAAAAGACTATGTTTGGACTAGAAGAAGGCAAATTGCTAGGTCATATCATTTCAAAATAAGGCATTAGAATAGACCCTGCAAGAATTGAAGCAATTCTAAACATTCAACCACCAAGGAACATTAAAGAACTCCAAGAATTCTTGGGAAAGATCAATTTTCTAAGAAGATTCATATCAAATATGGCTGAGATTATAAAAGATATTAATAACATGCTTAAAAAGGACTCCTCAATAAAATGGAAAATAAAGGCCAAACAATATTTTGAATCTATCAAATAGGCCTTAGCTAAAGCACCAGTCCTTATCAGTCCAAATTACACAAAATATTTCATAATCTTTTACTTTGCATCTGAACACACCATAGCTGCAATTCTTCTGCAGAAAAATGATCAAGGCTTTAAACAACCCATTGAATTTTTTAGTAAAGCTCTCAGAGATGCACCAATGAAATACAAAATAATAGAAAAATAGGCTTTGGCTCTGGTTAAAGCTATAAAATATTTCAGAGTGTATATACTTCATTCACACATCATTGCATATGTCCCTAATGCAGTAGTTAAAGACATTTTGACTCAAGATGGACTAGACAGTAGGAGAGGAAAGTGGATAGCCAAAATCCTTGAATATGTTCTAGAAATTAAACCAAATGAACTCATTAAAGGAAAGGGTTTAGACAGACTTATGGCTGAATCAAATTGCAATTCCTTACATATTAATTTCACTGCACAAGTAGATGAACAAGAGGAGATGGTGACTCCATCGATCAATGAGGCCTATCAAGACTCACCATGGTACTCTGATATAATCTTTGTACTAAAAAAATTACGAGCTCCCCCTAGACTGACAAAAACCAAGGCAAGATTCATCAAACAAAAGGCAATGAGGTTCTGTATCTTAAATGATGCACTGTATTGGAGATAAAGTATTGGAATTTTACTTAATTGTTTATTGAAATCTGAAGCTGACAAGATCCTTGAAGAATTTCATGCAGGTGACTATGGAGGCCATCTATACTGAAAGAGCACAACTAACAAAATACTCAGAGTTGGTTTTTACTAGCCATCTTTATTTTAAAATGTTAAAAAGTTTGTTACCTCTTGCCATCAATGCCAAATTTTCGAAGGTAAAAAGAAACTATTACCATTACCTCTGAAACCAATATCCACTGAAAAACCATTTCAACTATGGGGGTTAGACTTCATAGGTGAAATTCGTCCTCCATCTTCAGGTCAACACAAATGGATTCTAATTGCTACTGATTACTTTACTAAGTGGATAGAAGCAATTCCCACTAGGCAAGCTACAAACTCAGTTATTATCTCATTCATAGAAAGTAATATTTTGTCTAGATTTGGATGCCCGCACAAAATTATCACAGACAATGTTTTTTATTTCAAATATAAGAAAATGATTTCTTTCTGCCATAAATACCATATTACCTTAGGTCATTCCACAGCATACTGTCCTCAAGGTAATGGTCTGGCCGAATCCTCAATTAAAAGTTTAGTCAACATCATAAAAAAACTACTCCAAGACAATAAAAAGACATGGAATAAGAAGCTGGTCTATGCCCTTTGGGTTGATAGACTTATTAAAAAAAAGCCTATAGAAACTTCACCATATTAGATTTTTTATGGTACAGATGCAGTTTTCCCTTCTTCCTTGGGTGTCCCAGTCATGAAGATTATCAAGGAATCACAGGTGGAAACTAATGATATTCAAAGAAGAATTAATGAGACCATACATCTTCAACAAACCAGAGATGAAGTTTATGAAAAGTCACAAGTTTTATAGGACAAGATTAAAAATATTTTTGATAAAAGAGTTAAGGAAGATGACTTTTTCATAGGAGATCAAGTTTTAAGATGGGATGCAAGAAGAGAGGATAAAGGTAAACATGGGAAGTTTGACTTTCTATGGTAGGGATCCTATGTAATATATGGTTACAGAGGCAATAATTCCTTTTTCATCAGGAATTTGGATCGAACCGAGCTTCAAGAAGGACCAGTAAATGGAAGGATGTTGAAACATTACTATTCCTCACAAGTCACTTAACAGTTAGATCTATTTACTTTATCATTGTAAATATTAATAGTCAGAGTGTAGATTGGATTGCATATATTATCTACAAAGTTGAAGCCTAAAGAGAAGGCCCTGAGCTTTGCAGTATAAGATATCATAAATATGATTGTTGCAGAAAACATAAGACATTTACAGGATCACCAAGGTCAATGGATAAGGCTACTGATCTCAGAGTTCTTGGCATTTCACAAGGAAAATCCATCCCCAAGTGAAGCTGATGTTAGCAACCTATAATATAAGGGTCATAATTTTGACTTGACTATTAATAATCTTATAAATTTGTACATACTTTTCCTTCTACAAGTTGTATTCACATATTTTGTAAAAAATAAAAAATAAAATCAAAAAATCAAAAAGAGGGTAAAAAGTCCTAAAAGAATAATCAAAGGACTTAGAAAAAATAAAAGACCCCAAAACAAAAATGAATAAAAATGAAAGTGTGCAAACATAAATGCGACTACTTTTTACTTTTTGACTTTGGCAGAGTGTCAATAAATGCCATAGTCCATGATGAGTTAAACAGTTCAATATTAACTTGTCATTTTTTCAATTTCACTTGTTGTAGATAGAGAATAATGAGCTGTCATACTGTTTAATCATGACAATTCAGTGGTTAGGTAGAGAAATAAAATGAATACAACAATTTAATATAGATTCATGGATGAAATAAGTGTCGAATTAGATAGTTTTACTTGCTTTCACAAAGAATAAATGTTGTGAAGGTTGCTAGCTTAAATGCACCTTACTAAAAAAGGAATAAAAAATGTTAGTATGGTAAGCTGGGTAGGTAGAATAAGGTGAAAAGTCTCAATGTAAATATCATTCATTATGGGCTGCAAAATAACTAACTTCCCCTTCCCATATTCATGAAACAATTTAAACTATTAGTCAGAAAGGCTCAAGGCATTTCCTTCACTTTTGTTGGGACCGGACGCAAGGCTCTATGACTAATCAGTTGAAAGTGTAAAATGTCTATATTAATCCTTAAAATCACATCATTTACCATTCATGCATTCATTCCCCTGAATAGTCCTAAGTAATACTCCATTTTTTACTTGAAGGCATTATAATTTCCATTTGACTAATTTCCTTCATCATTTGAAAACATTAAACCCTCAAAATTACATTATATCTTAACTTAAAGTGATAAGATTAATGCAAAATTGTCTTTTAAAACTCCACTTTACTTATTATGTTTATGTATTTTGAGTATACATTATCCCATTTTCATATTAACTTTAATTTATATATTAACTCCCTATAGAAATGACCTTTTCCTATAATATATAACTCCTTTTTATATAATAAACCCAAAAACCCACTTATTATAATTTTAGCCGAAGTTTATAATTCCCACATGTTTAATAAAAACCCACATTATAACCCCCTTTGGCTAAAATATATCTTTATGTATAATCCCGCCCCTATGGTAGTTAAATCACCCTGGTTTAATTAACCATATAATAAAAAATATATGAAAAAACCTTTAAACATGTTTATATGTGTTTAAAACCAAAATTTCTCGAAGTTTCATTTAAACTAAACTTCAAAAAAGATAACCCCCATCTTCTTGTATATTTTCCCCTTTTCCGACTCCCCAACCTAAGGTTAAAACCTTAATTTGAGTTAAAATCCACAATGCATACCCCTTATTCCCCTAACTGCCAGTCCTAACCTCAGTTAAGTCCCTATTGAAAACCCCTCCATATCACTTTTTCCATTGAAATAAGTCATTTTTGTATATAAACTTAACCATATCCCTTTCTCCATCGGATTGAATTTCAACCCTCCGATCTTCAAATCCCATTTAATCCAACGTTTGAAAATCAACACGACAGTCTAATACATCTCCATCCCTCCCCCATCGCGTAGAATAAAAACCATCCAATCTTCTTTTATTTCCAAGATCCTATGGCCCAAAATAAACCCAACGATGTCCTTTCCCTGCGCCTTTCCATTTGATCTGGGCCCTTCACTTTTAAAGCAAAATTCAATAGCGCTAGTTCATTTTTGCACCCATAAAGTAATCGACCGATGTTTTGGAAAAGTCACACGATATGGGTGGTTTTCCCAAACCACCCCGCGTTGACGTGTCACAAAACAATTGGATCGGGTTCAAAAAGTGATTTACCGCTTACCGCTCTGGAGCCGCGCGAATACCACCTAGTGGTATTCTGAAACCACACCTGCCCAAGCTATGATTAAATATGATTTAACTATGGTTTGAACTATGGTTTATTCATAAAAATCATAATTTTCATTGAGTTTTCACCTATTCGCACTTTTAACTTGTGAAACCTCCGTAAAGCCTATTTTCGTCGAATTTTCACCATTGTGCGCCATTAAACCTTTGAGAGCCTGTGTAGAGCCCTTTTCACCATTTTTGAACTTGCCATTAAACCAGTGACCAGTTAATAAGCCATTTTCCCCTGCAATTCAACCATGGAGAGCCAAAGTATCCTCTGATAACCCAATTCAGTAGAATTGAAGACTGCGTGCAACTGTGAAACATTTTCGACCACAATTATACCTTTAAAGGTATTTTTCGTCAAACTTAACTAGAAAAGCTTCAATTTTAAAAAATAAAGAAAGGAAAAGCACCAGTTTATCAATTATTTCCTGAAATTATCCTAAGAGAGATTGCAAAAACATCCATAATACAGGGGAAACTCTGTCAAATTTTCCCCAGAATCCCTCATTGTCGTTTTTGCAAGTTTTAACCATACCTTGGTCATTTTCACTGCTGGAATTGATCATAACCTTTATTATGAGCATTAAAACCCTCTTTCCATCTAAAACTCTGCTCAGAACCCTATTTTACTGAAGAAATTCTCTAAAAGTCCCTTGTTTCCAACAAAAGAACTCAGCGAATTGTCTAAGCTTTCTCTGTTCAATTAAAAAATGAAAAAGAAACAAGTAACCCCCAAATCAGGAGGCCCAAAACTGCAGAAGAAGGCCTCTGCTAAAACCCCTTAGCCTGAGTCTTCTAAACTTGATAAACCCACCCCTTCACTCACTGCTGATTCCACAGAAGTTGTCACGCTTGTCTAACCTCCAGTTACCTCACAAGAAAATATTCCTCTGGTTGATCTTGATTATAGAATACTGGACCCTTCAGTAGAGTTTAATTTACTTGATGTTTATAACTGGTGTTTTGGAAAATCTGTAGAGAAAGGTGATAAAGATATACCAGTCTGGGATTCCAATCTACCAAAGTACATTGTCCCTCTTACTCATGCAGTCCCTGATTTTGTCAGTCCTATTATCTTCTAGACCAAAGGTGTATTGTCAATAAAGATAGAGAGGTCATATTTTATATCAATGCAGAATCCATAAACTCTATGCTGCAACTAAACCCTGGCCCCAATGTTGCTTCATTGTCAATAGAGGATTTAACTCAACTTTACCTAGACCTGGATTTTGCTTCCAAGTTCAAAATCTTCCAGAATTTTTGCCCCAAATTGGTTGATATCCCTAAGCTCAATCCTCCATTTGATACTTTTTATTTTCCAAATGAAACCAGACAGATTGTCTCTATGCTATCATTCATACTGGGATATAACAATGATGAATTCATTGATGTTGCTATCCTAGGTTTTCTATCTACTCTGAGTCCTAGCCAGTCTCCATTTATTGTGTACAATTTTGCCAAGTTCATTACAGAAAACATGCACTACCAATTATCCAGATTTTCAGAAGAAGGAGTCTTTAGATATACCTCATATCTACTTCATCTCTTTTTGTATTATCAAGCAGATAAGTTTCCTATTGAGTTTCAGAAGATAGATCCATAAGGGAATGTACTTTCAGTTGTGTTTTGGTCATCAATTTTGAGAAAATGAAACAAAGAATACAACTATGTAGGCTTTAATGACTTGTTTTTAGTACCTGCTATGAATTTATTGAATAGAGAACATACCCCTAGAATCAATGAAGAAATAAAGAGGATCTTACAGCTATCTAAGAGTAGTAAAATAGGGGATTGGTACTTATACAAGAGTTACACAGAGATCAGAGTATATGGTGCACTCTTGGCCCCATATAAATTGCCTAGATTTGTGACAACAAGGATATTTGCTTTAGAATATTTGAGGCAGTTGTTGAATGCAGATGAATTCAATTTCATAGCTTCCAGAAAAAAGACTCAGTTCAAACTGAAAAATCAAGTTGGGCCATTTATTGTGAACAACAGAGAAGCAACAAATGAAATTAATGTCAAGTTGAAATAATATAAATTCCCATACAACTTTATTTGAAATTATGATCCTCAAGGTATTTTAAGCATGATAAGATTGAAATGCAAGTTGTCTGCTTT